>APFE030312764.1:92099-120647 GCA_000404065.3 Pinus taeda
GTAATAGGGGCACAACAATATAAATAAGGGGTATAACTACAATAGTAATGGGGTAATCACTAGTATTATAGGGACCCAACAATAACCTACTATAGATGTTCTTGTGAGGATGCATAATATATTTTTTGAAATGAAAACCACTTTTTTTTATAGGTAAACTTAAATTATCCAATGAGTTAATCCATGTAGATTGAAAGAGGAAATTTGTATGGTATTTAGGTACATGCATAGATCTGATGGATGGGATTGATCTAGTTGAGAAAAATTGGTTCCCATGACCATACCCAACCGAAGGGATTAGGCAATGTTTCATTATCACAAGAATTTGTTCTTAGCATCAACACTCTTTGAAGATAACAATTCACTTAACACCGTCTATATGTTTTGCTTTCTATGGACGATTTGATCTCAACATCACCATTAATTAAAGCCAATTGCATAATTGAGACCAACTCTAGGTTTTGTTACTCTATCAAGGATTAAATTTAAGCACCTCACTAATTGAAGGTCTTATTTTTGTTACTTTGTCAAGAATTTAATTTAAACACCATCACCAATTCAAGGCCCTATCGCACTATTTTTTTTTTCTATGACCTATCACATTCATGTACATATGTGCTCAAAGCATCACATTTAACTGGAAACGTTCATGGGATAATGAAGAAAACTACATAATGGAAAAGAATAATTTTATGAATTCGTAACAACCAATAAATATCACAACCAGATTTGAAGATAATGACACTTTATTCAAGAAAAGAGTGGCCATAAATTTTATGGATAAATTAGAAAGGGAAATTCAAATTATTTAGAACCAGAAGAGCTTCAGAATTCAAATGTAGACATGGGAAATCTCATGGTCTTTATTGACCAAAACCTGTAGGAACTTTTTATTTATTAAATTGCATTACAACATGCATGAGAAAAATGTTTATGATGCTACTTTTGCATTTGAACCAAACCATCATTTAGAAAATGAACATTGTCATTAGGTATTCTAAAATTGGAAAATTTTCCCATGCTTTCGAAAGCTTTCTTTCTATCGAGGAAATTTTTTTGTTTGTTTAATATTTCAGCAAATTTTGTAGGTCCATTAGAAGATAAATACACTTTATCACATTTTGAGCCTATATCCATCATTTCAATCCTTCTCTAAACATTTTATGGGATTAAAACCGTAAAATTTCATATTTTTATTGTCAAAATTGGTGGTAAAGAATGTACTTCAAAAGATAATTTCTCTTAGGCACGAAAGGGATCATTTTATTGAGGATAATACAAGTTCATGTTCTAAATCATCATTAAATTAAATAAGGAATTTTAAGTTACTTTGTACTTTATTTCTCAAATTAATTACAAGAAGATTTATTATAAAATGACTTCCCTAAAATTTAGGTAAAAATTCAAGTCATTTTAACCACACTTTAGAATGCATAATGGGTAGTACCTTACACATTGACGTGACATAAAAACCAGCAAAAAGTGCAACCAAGATTGAGACCTATGCATATAATCAACTGAGAGAGTACAAGTGAGCATGTCAATAGAAAAATGGGTAAATTATGAAATGAATTACAAAACACATATCAATATATCAAAAAATATATCAAAAATTTGCAAGAGTAAAACCATGAATGGAAAAATTAAATTAAAGAATTTGAGTGGGATTTTTAAGGAAAATAAAACATCACTGATCACAAGGTTGATAAGCTAGTGTCAATAAATAATAATCAGAGTGATCTAGATATGAAGGATCAATTCCTTGATGCACTTTAGATTAAATTATGTGAACTACAAGATCAACGTGATGACGTTGTTTATGCAACATTAACAACTATTATTAATGAAACTTTTGACATAGTGAACCTCATACATAAATATATGCAATTTGTGTTACATATGAACTCACCTGAAATGTCAATGTAAGTTGTCACATAGAAGAGCTATTAGATAAGATTGGTGAGACACATGATACAGAGGATATTATCCAAAAGTTTAATGAAACATGTGATGCAAATGAAATCATGCAATTTTTTTTTCAATTTGTGACACAAAAGACATAATGCAGATGATTGATGCTCATTGAGATATCAGAGATTTGGTTGATGTGGAATCATGCAATGAATTGGTACATAAAATAATGAATGAAATCGAATCACAAAATTATGACAACAACATTGTCGAAAAATGTGAAAAAGAAATGAAAAAATGAAATTGTATTTCTACAATGTTTATTAGACTTTGATAGGATTTATCATTCAATAGATGTTGACTTGGATTGGGATAAACAAAGGAAAAATACCTCATATTCCATATTAGTATAAACTAGTTAAGCCTATGACTGAAGGATATCTTCAAGATGTCTATTATTCTCAAAAGAAAAAATCTCAAATACTTGGTCACATGGAGAGTCATAGTTTTGATCTCCATCCTTATACATATTGTGGGAAGATAAATCATTTCTTACAAAAAATTTTAAAACAAAAAGTAGGTTTAAAATATACATAATTAGAAATTAATAAATTGCAAAAGCTAGAATAAATGGATAAAATAATTGCATCAATCTTACCATCAACTCAAGATAGAGGTAATGAAATAGAAGAAAGAGGGAAAGGAAAATAAAAGAAGCTATCAAGAAATTATTCCAAAAGGTTTTGGCTATGACACACATCCAATTCTTCCCTAAATTCAAAGATTGTACTATCCACACCTAAAGAAGGGTGGGTGGGGCGTGGGGGCCAAATGGTAAAAGAAACTTTGTTACAACTTTAAGCGGGGGATAAAATTGGTGAAGTCAAATTGGTTGGTGGTAATCTAAAAAATACATATTATTTCAATGAAGATGGCTAGTGGTAGACCAAATACCACCACATTATTGAAAATTCCATTGGTTGGTGGTCATTAAAAAATCCCTAAAAAATACCTTACTCAATCTCAATTCTTAGAACATCCTAATGTTGTATAGCTCTATTCAGATACCAAAGGATAACCTTTTGAGGTCCTTTGTGGTGGTTCAACATGTCCTCAATGTACTTAGATGCCTAGAGGATTTATTTAGCACCACTCAAGGCATAAGTTTGTTCTCTTGATTGTGTCGAGAGACCTAAGTTCTATACCTAGTGCTTGAAATATCCTAGTGATCATTATATCCCTATTGAAAGGAGAATGAACCCTTCCATAGGTAGACCATAATCATTTGAGGTCTTATTCATGATCCTTAAGCCTTGGAACACACCTAAAGCATTAAGAGGGCAAGCATGTTTTTTTTAAGGAATCATGTTTAGCTCCAGATGTGCAAAATATTTGTAATTGGGATAAAGGTTGGGTCCCCCTTCATGTCATCAAGGGACTTAATTAATACTAGTATTTATTATCGAGTTGAAGCCTAAGAATCTATTCTTATGCCATAAGGTTATTGATTCCTTTTTATGATCACTATTAAGGGCCTCAGGGTGTTGTTTCCATACCACAAACATGGTGAAGGCCTCCATGCCCAATTATGTTGCATAAAACATCTTATTGAAATTTATAACTACAAGGGGAAAGACCTCCAGTGACATCTTACATCCCTATGCCTAGGTTTTATGCATGGGTCTTAACACAAAAAAAATTGATGAATGATAAAGCACATTCTTGTTAGAGTAGCCTCTAGAAACATTCAAGTATGCTTGGTATGTGCTTTGCAAGAACATGAACATGCTCCAAGACATTTTCATGTTCATTCCATTTATATTTTCAAGATAAGAGATTTTCAAATAACTACTTCACATCCAAAAATCACGTAAACTAATCACCACCGTAAGAAAATGGGACCAACCACCCATTGAAAATAATGTTATGGATTTGGAATTTCACCCACTCATACCTATAGGTGTAGCTTAATCAAATGATATTTATAATGTTATTCATGAGGCTATGCATATAAGTCTACAATGTAGATTCCTTTAATATATTGAAGTTATTATTTTTAATACATTTTTTCGTAACATATATCATAATAGTAAAATGCAGATATTTTTTGTTCTTGCTATTAAAAATCTTGCTATTAAAAAAAAGAATGATGGTTTGATTTCGTAAATATCTCTTAACATGTATTAACACCGACTTTGAAATTCCAAGGATTTAATCACTTTCAAAATTTTAAGAATATACACTTAACATTATAAATTTTGAAGAAAGAGTCAAGCACAATAACTTTGTTTTTTCTATAATGTCATAGTTACTTTAAGAAAATTACATCATTTAGTTGGTGATGATGATTATTATAACATAAATAGTATATAGGAATTTAGAGAGATAAAAGATTATTCAAAAAAGTTTAATATATATATATTTTTTAGAAAAGCATTAAGAGAACATTTCTAAGATCAATAGGGTTTGATAATTTAAAAGTTACGAATGTTGATAGCATGACAAAGATTTTGAAATTTGGAGTTAATTTTATTATAACTTGGAAAATATAAAAAGAATGTTGATAGCATGACAAAGATTTTGAAATTTGGAGTTAACTTTATTATAACCTAGAAAATATAAAAAGAAGTGTTTTTCATCCTCAATCTTTCTTCACAATCTTTTTCATCTCATGGTGTTTTGGGAATTGACCAAGACAAAATTTTACTATTAACCTCATAAGAATTTGTTCTAAATTTAACAATGTTTATTTTCTTCTTTACACTATTCAAGATCAAAGATATATTTAGATTGACTACCTCCTTATGATATCTTAGTTTCTTATTTCTCTTTAAATATTTATGGCCTCACAATTTCTTTTAAAATCTCAATGCAATAATTTCTTTATGATTTCACAATTTTTTTTAACTTATTGTACAAAATCATCCCCTTTTTTATCCTTTAACTGAAACATGTGTTAATTTTATATGAAATTTAACTTAAAAAAAACAAAAACAAACAACTCAAATTTCATATAATTATTCACAAAATCTATAAAAAAATAATATATTCAAAATATCAATTCAATTCTCATATAATTACACAAAACAATATAAATAAAAATTATATGTTCAAAACAGTAATTCAAATTCTTACCTCATTCTTACATCCCATATTTTTATACCATATTCGTATTTAATTTCATTATAAAAATAATTAAAATTAACTTTCGAAATTAATATTTTATTATTTTTCCGTATTTCAATTTACACCAAAATATCATAATCATTATCTTGCACCAATACGTTAATTTTTCAAATTAAATTTGCACTAATAATACTCTTGATTAACATGCCCATAGACAGTGAGACAGCGCTACAGCTAATTGGCAAGAGGTACACCAGTGGCAAGCTTGAAACGCATTATAATTGGTATGGCAAATGTTAAACAAATTTAATGGTTAAAAGAAATAAGATCCTAGGTGAGCGGAGTGCATTGTTGGCGGCTATGTAGGAGATTAACGTTTTTAGTGTGTTTCATGGTATGTGTTTAAATCTAGTTATGATATCTGTGGTTTTGGTGTAACGGCAATTGTGATTCCAACACATGGTATCAGAGCCAGAGATTTTGAGTTGGAAACACACTGGGCTCGCGTGGGAGGAGATTGTTGGCTCCCCCGTTAATGACGGTGTAGAAGATCAACGCTCCCGTATGTTTAGTGGCATATGCTTAAATCCCGTATATTTCGTAACATATGCTTAAATCTAGCAATATGTATGTTTACTAACACTGCAGATTTTGGTGTTAACAGCTATTGTGACTCCAACATACATCCCAATCTTACTCACTAATAAAGATGGAAACTTTTTGCGACACACTAAATAATGTGGCTAGTTATAATTATAATCAAATGATATTTATAAGAAGTTCTGGAGTTATTTATTCTTTTCCTTTAACGTCTTTTAAACCTTGCGAAATTTGTGTTGGTTTACCTCTAAATCAATGATCAACGGTTGGTGTTAATATTCAATAACTGATTAAATTTCTGTATACTCTAAACCTTCATAAATCTAGCTAAGTCTGAAAGAATTCTCTCTCTTCCGTCTTGGATGTCATTGGCGTCTTATGGGAGCTATATTTATTTGATGGTTGATTTTGATCATTTTTTGAAATCTACATAGCTATTTTTATTTGACTGTTTAGTTTATTGGCTGGGGGTGTATTTTGCTTTGATTTGAACCTTCAATCTGAGCTGTTAAAAATGATTTAGTGTACCTAATTTGTTAAACCATGCTCTAATTCCATTCGCTTTTAAGACTTTCGGTTGCAACGCATTTTTGTGCCGTTCCAACGACCTGCACAAAGAGAAATGGCAACGGTTGCCATAAATTGACAGGTTTCAAGAAATTTTAATTTAACAATGGCTACAAGATTTGAAAGGAAAATCAAGTTATCAACGGCTACATGATTTTCAATAAAACTCAAGAATATTATAAGATAAGTAAGTGAACAACCAAAATTTAAATTAACACTCGCTGTCATACTTGTGGAAAATTTTTGACTAACAGCACCCAGATTTCAAGAAATTTTCAAATGACGGCTTGAAGCCTCTAAAAATACCGAAATGAACAGCAGCTACCAAATTTCAAAAGCATCCTATACAACTGTTAACAGATTTCAAGAAAAAAATATATAATAACGTAAGTAACATGGCCTAGCAGTTTACCTAAAGGAATTATGGCATTCAGATCGCGATATTCATATCCATGGCTGTAGTGGTAGTCTTTTAGTATTCTACAGTATTATATATATGAACTGTGTTAATTCCAGAGATTTTTTGAATTTCATTACCAACAGCATTTTTACTAAAACAAAGCGATCTCTTTATAGTGAATAACAGCTATCAGGTTTGAAAATCAAACCTCCAGTGTTTAACGGATTTGAATACAAGAAAAAGAAAATTAAGTAACGTGACTTGGCAGTTTACCTAAGGGAATTATGGGTTTCAATGTGCGATATCCCTATGAATGTCATTAATTATATATATATAGATATCAAAAATTGTTTTAGCATTCTACATTATTAGATATGAACCGTGTTAATTCGAGAGAATATTTGAATTTTTTTATATGTTAGGCTATAAATTTTGTTCACTTTGATGAATAGTAGCCACGCAAATAATCTCACTTTTATCAATTTTGTTCACTTGATGAATAGTAGCCACGCAAATAATCTCACTTTTATCTATTGAATTTTGAAATATTTCCGAAGTTACGACAACTAATTAATTAAAATAGAAAATATGAAAGTAAAATATTTTCTCTCTTAAATCAACTTCTCTCTTTGATCTCATCAAAATTAGTGGAACTTTTTTCTTGTCTTTTTTCTTGTAGCGCAATAGCCATTAACAGTTAAGCTTTTTTCTTGTAGCGCAATAGCCATTGATCACTTTCCTTTGTTCATAATGTCATTCTTTTCTTCATGTAAAGTGGCCTTCTTCATATTTCGAACCTTAGTTATATGACTACTTATTTCTCATCATGCTTCTTCCATCCACCATATGAATGCTAGTTGTACTTGTATTTACAATTCTTATTCGAGTAGCCGAACATTATCCATATATTATTCAAGAAATCCAAACATCATATTAAGTCATATCTTATGAGATGGCTCTTCGTCATAACATCTTCTTGTAGGTATCAACATCGTGCACATATATTGACACATCTCCCAAAGATATCCATTGTCAAGGGTTTCCATCCTTTTCGGACTCATCAGAGTCTTCATATCTTTCTGGAAGTTTTCCTAGTCAAATTTACTTGGTCTTTTGGATGTTGATTTCCTTCATCATGGTTGCATACCTCACAATCTCTTCCTTCCTCGCACATTCCATTCCCAGAAGGTTTCAATCAAAGTTTCTAAATTGTAGTCAACCACCTCATACTTAGTTCATATGAGGACATGTTATGTTGATTTCATTTAGTGTCACTTATGCCATCCTGCATATTTTCAGAGGAGGAGATATTTTTCTCTCGATCATGCTTCTCAAGATAGGAACAATGATCCATGTTACCTACAACCATATGACATGACATTATAATATTAAACACAAGAATACATACCTTATTTTACCTTCAAGTCATTAAGGCTTCTTCTAGCGGCTTCCTTGATTGAAAAGATCTTCAATCCCTTGATTTGCTTCATGTTATCACATCATCATCTCATGGATTCCATAAGTTGGAGTTCTTGTTAAAACACTTGCTTTCTCTCTAGATTAGTGAACCCTCCGATGAGGATTCCAAGATAATTTTGAGGATCTTGCATATCCAAAACTGGTAGATGTTTCCTTTTTAACTTGATGTATGATGAGCCTTGTCCTAGACGACTCTTTCATTCAATGCCCACTGAGGTTCCCAAGAGCTATATCCTTCATGTTTTGTTGGTCATGGATTTTTTTATTCATGATTCCCATGGTGAGGTCACAAGGTCTTATTTCTAATGCTTCCATGATGCCACAATGCATCTTATCATCATTGTCATATCTTATAACATAATCTTATCATAGGACCCTTTCATGAGGGATACCATCTCACTCATACTAGAGATTTCTTACTCCCTCTTTTGTTGACCCCTTTTCTTCAGCTTCTTCCATCAGTGGTATGAGATTCTTTCTATAAACTTTCCATAGCATTGAAAAATTGCCTTTCCTTTGTGCACATGTTTTAGTCCTTTCAATATTTTTTCCATTAACTTATCCTTTTCTATTTAGCATAGAGACCTATTGAAGCTCCAAAAATCAAGTCTACAACAAGGGGAATACCTACCCGGTCCAAACCTTGAAAGCAACTCCTTTTCCATTTGGGATGGTGGGTCCGACTGGAGATAATGGGACCAGTTTCCCAATTTGTGTGTGTTGAAAAGAATCGATATTTCTGTTTTCTAAAGATTTCTAAGTAAAATTCTTTTAATCTAAGTCTAATCTAAAAATGCAATTGTATTCTAATGAACATAAATATTTAAGTCTAAAACTAATACGGGATTCAACTTTTCACCTATGCGATCTAAAATTATTTCGAACAACAATTGGTAATAAAGATCATTCAATCGCTACAAGAAAATAATTCGATAAAAATGAATTGTTTCATATAAAAAGTTAGTCGAATCAATTGTGAGAATCATATCGCATAATAAGTCACTCATATATTGAGCATAAACAGAATAGTCATTATCGTACAAAAATGCCAAATAATTACTCAAACATTCAAGCTTTCATATATAAATAACTGAGCATAAAATCAGAAATCATTAAGAGATAAAAGTACCATTGATAACAAGTTCTACTCATGAGCTTCAACAATATAGATTTATCTTTTCCTAATTCAACATCCACTAACAATACAAAAGTGTATTTCAGTAGTAGATATAAAACATAGAGATGAATAAAACTCATTCCATTCATTCATCAAAACCTCCTTTGTGGGTGCAAAAGTGCATGTTCTGAGGAAACATTTTTGACAAATTTCAAGACCATTCTATAAATGCATGAGAGGGGTTAAAATTCTACTTCCTAAAACTAAAAATAGTTTATTACAAAAATATAGGAGGAGGTTTAAATGAACATCCTCGTCTAAGGAAAAAATAAATCAAAATTAAAACTAAAACTAAATATGGAAATTAACTATCTATGTATCTGTTTTCTATGGTCACAAGCATTCAACATCAGCTTGAGGAGGGTCAGTTAGCTGACCTCCAATTTTAGTTGCCCTACAAAAATAGAATCGGTAAGTGCTGTTGCTATCTTCTCGGCAAAGTTCATGAGGCATTTGAGAGTCATGCATTGACTGTGCGGTTTAACCAAGTACTGCCAATAAGTATCCAAGTTTAACTTGGTTAAATTCTTGATAGACTCTACCTTTTCCTTAGCTTTCTGTCTCCGGCTCATTTGCAGTTGCTGTGTGGGGGCTTTCCTTCTCGAGGGGTTTCGCCCAACAATGCGCAATTAGCGCTAAGTGCTAATCGCGCATTGGAAACTCCTTCCTTTTTCTAATCCAGGCTTCCTAGGTGCCATATTTTTCTCCTTCATGGTTTCGACGAGGCTTGGTTAGTGCGCTTTGCCCTTTTTCAATGGTTCTTCCCTTACCGACCAGTGTTTTTGGTGCATTCTGCTAAATCTTTATTTTCTTTGGTGAACTTCTCCACGAACTTCTTGTTGTAAGTTGCCTATGGCTCTGGTAGATGATACATAAGCCTTAAATCTTGTGCAGTGAGTGACCCAATGAGGTCGTGGCCTCGGGTCTTGAATTGTCTGTCTGTTATATCAGCATTTTCTAGTACCCATTTGACCATGTTTATGTATGGAAGAATCTTCAGTCTTGCCGCTATCTGGTGGAAGAATGAACATGCAAGTTCAGTAATTGACACCTCAAACAACCCGCATGAGTTTGTTGTTGCTTTAACCTCCATAACCCTGGGATTTTCTTCTTCGAGTAAACTATACATGCCTTCTCAAGTAGTTATGCCGACATCTTTGTTATAGATGGTGTCTATGTATAAGGGCGACCTTTCTTTGTCTTCTGCAACCAAAGCTTTTCTCTTTTTTCCCATTACATTCTGCACACTGCTGCGTATATTACTCTTCTTGCCACTCCTGCAAATTTACAAGCAAGGAAAGAATAATGGTAAAAGGTAAGGTGACGGGAAAGCTCTTAATACTGAAATGATATATTACCCTACGTGAAATAACCTTTTGATAAGATCTAAATCTTATCTCATAAATGACCACTAACTAACCATTAAATTGAAATTAATGTCCATAACTTGGTATCAGATTATGAGAAATGCTTTATTAAACGATGAGCCTTGCAGATCTGTGAGAAAGCGATTTTATGATTTGCTTCACAATATTGTAAATCGCAATATCGCTAATCTGTTTGTTAACAATCATTCATTACCTTATGATTCTGCAAGATGCGATTTGCAAGATGCCTTATTGCATATCATCGGATCAGGATGTTTTACCTTAGGTGATACTTGCGACGTATAAAATCTGCGATGCACGATGGATTTTCAAGGTGCGCGATCTCGCATTGCATTTTTGCAATTTCATATAGCTTTTTTATATGAAATTCCCTATTACCCTTTACGATGTGATGTTTTATTGTTAAGAGAACGATTTTATTCAGAACTTATCATAAAAATTAGTTTTTTTGGGGTTTGCGGGGTTTTTCCGAAGTTTATGATAGCTTGTTTTTTTCAAATGGAAACAAAAGTGCTAATTTTTATTTTTTAGAAGGGTCCCATTTTATTTAGATTTATTGCTAGAACTAAATAAAAAGGGGGGTTGTTGTTGGCCACAACAATTGACGATTCACTAGGAAGAACTAGTTATCTCTAATTATGTTTTGAATTTTCTAAACTTCCAAAACATAAATGTTTTATGGAAAATCAAATTTTATTATAGAAATATAAAGTGCATCATGCTTTCAGCCGTTAATGGTAGTTTGTTTATTTTGTGTTAACTCTGATTATTTACTTCCTAAAGCTAGTCATCGTATTTACATCAACCACTACTTAGTTTATAAAGATAAAAACAAAGGCTTCTTCGTAGATCAATTTTAAGTATGCTCATTTGTTGTAGGTAAAGCCTCTACTGCTAGCAAGCATTCATAGCCTCGACAGGGTTGGAGAAATATACAATTTTCAAAGATAAATCCATATCCACACTTGTTGTTTTTTGTTTCTTAAAGAACAATGTCTTGGTTTGGTAGCCAAATTATGATTGTGCCATTCACTTGATTTATAACTTTGTTGAACAAGTTGGCTCATGATGAGACCCCTTGTTTTTTGATTGCAACAATCTTGAGTCATTGCCCTATTTTTGTATGCAGTTTTGGCAATGTCAGCAAGTCATAATATCTATGATCATGATAAGTTGGCTCATGATGAGACCTCTTATTATTTAAGCTTATACTGTATCATTGGATTATTCCTTGAAATTCGTAATTCCCTAGGTTGGGAGGAAGTCATTGGTTCCTTAAGAATAGCTCTGGATGAAAATTGCAGAGTTTTTGGAAAGAGCTTTTCTATAGAGAATCTTAGTTTTGTTATTGATGCTTTTCATTGACTGATATAAAACAAATTCCGACTAAAGGTTGTTTTTCATCAAAATTCGTAAGGCTGAAACTAGTAACATTTTCAGGCTTATAGCATTTGACTATATGTTTCAATAATAATGATCGATTTTCCAAATCAGTTCTATTTATACAAGCAAAAAAAACAAAATTTAAAAAGAAATGCTAATCTTTTTCGTGAATTCCCAAAGTTTAACCATTTACAACTTGTTTTATTATCAAAATAAGGCTATAAATACTAATTTATAGAAAATAGAAGAGGTTATCTTCTATGGAAAGTATTTTTTGAGAATTTTCCCATTAACAGGTAAAGATTCTCCTTTCCATGCTAAATATTGCAACATGAAAGTGGATGGACCTATGATTTCTACAATTTGGAATGGGCCAAGCCACATTTGTTGGAATTTAGAATGTTTTCATTTTTCTTTGTGAGCCTTGTCCCATTTCAAAACTAGATCTCCAATTTGGAAATCTTTCTTAGATACCATACTTGAATCAAAGGAAGTCTTTACTAATGCTTGATGATGAGCATGTGTGATTTTAGTCTGTTCTCGTTGTTCTTCTAGGTTAAGGATCTGCAGTTGTCTTAGTTGTAGAGATGAAGTTGGTGTTTCATCAATAAATTGAACTAAGGCCAAAGAAGGAATTGCTAGATGAGTCGGGAGAACTACTTCTTTCCCATAAACTAAATTAAAGGGAGAAGTGCCAATGGAAGCCTTTTGGGTTATTCGGTTTGCCCATAGAACATACATCAAATATTTGTGCCAATTTCTATGATTCTGGTCGATGGTTCGCTTAATGATTCTGATTAAGCTTTTATTCATTGATTCGGCCAATCCATTCCCTTGTGGGTAATAATTGGCAGAGTATTTAAGCTTAAAACCTCTTTTAAGTGCAAATTCAGTCATAGTATTGCTAGAAAAATATGATGCATTATCAAACATTAAAGTAAAGGGTAAACCAAACCTGGTGATTATGAATGGATCTATGAAATCAATGATGTGTTCAGTATTAACTATCTTGAGAGGAACTGCTTCTACCCATTTAGTAAAATAATCTATAGCTGTAAGGATATACCAATGCTCTTTAGAAGAGTGAGAAACGATCTCACCTATTATATCCAATCTCCACTGATCAAAAGGTTGATCGCTATTGACTGGTTGCAAAGGAAATGATGGTTTCTTTTTTCTCCCGGCAACAATTTGACAAATTTGACATTTCCTTACATAGATATGTGCATCTTGAAATAATGTAGGCCAATAGTATCATGTGCGTAAAATTTTATGTGTTGTAGCATCTCTTGCATAATGTCTACCTGCTGGTCTATCATGGAGTTCCTGCAACACCTTTTCAGCTTCAGATTTCTCAAGACATCGAAGGAGAATAGAATCATAATTCATCGTAAAGAGCGCGTCATTTACGAGTTGATATTTCTTAGCCTTCGATCTTAGAGCTCTTTTCTTTGTATAATTCAAATTTGAAAGAGCATATCCATTCTTTAGATAAAATATGATATCATCGTATCTCAATTCAATATCATTTAGGCTTACCTCATATTTGTACCTCTTGATTTGGAGATGATATTTCAGAAATAAACAATGCTTCGGCCAACATCTCAGTTTCATATTCTTGTAGGGAAGTAACCCAATTTGCTTTTTTTTCACCCACGACTTTCTGTACTAAGAGATTTCTTACCGCTGGAAACGGCACTATGATCTTTGTATGGGTTTTAAGAAGAAAGGGTCTAAAATATTTGATCGCTTTGAAAACAGCATAAGCCTGTTTCTCAACATCAGAATAATTTAATTCATCCCCTTGCAGATTTGAACTAAAAAAGACAATTGGATCTTCCACCTTGTCTTGATTGGCTTGAGTGAGTATCGCAGCATAAGATTTATCAGAAGCAAATGTATACAAAATAAAAAGATTAGAAAAATTTGGAGTCGCTAATGATGGGGCATTAATAATCACTTGCTTGATCAAATTGAAAGCTTCATATTCCTCTTGGCCCCATTTGAAGAGTGAATTCTTCTTTATCATTGCTTGTAATGGTGACACAATCCTCGAGAAATCTGGAACAAATCTTTTAATGAAATTAATCTGGCCAAGGAAGGATTGCATGCCTTTCTTATTATGTGGTAAGGATATTTCAAAAATATCCTTAGTTCTATCGGGATCAATACAGATTCTATATTTTGACACTAGAAATCCAAGAAGTTTTCCTTCATTTAATGCAAAAAAGGACTATTTTGGGTTAAGTGAAATCTCGTACCTTTGGCAATGTTGGAAGATCTGTTTTAAGTCTCTAAGGTGATTACTGTGTTTTTTAGAATATACTGTTATTTCATCCAAGTAAATCACCACTGATTTGTTTACTAATCCCTTAAATGCGATGTCCATGGCCCTTTGAAATGTAGCGGCAACATTAATCAGATCAGACGACATCTTTTGATATGTGTAAGTACCCCATTTGGTTCTGAACGTGGTTTTTAGTTGATCGTTAAGATGGACTAGAACCTGGTTATAGCTAGAGAAACCATCTAAAAAGGACATTAATTCCAATCCTACAACGACTTGCAATATTTGTTCCACGGGATGCAGGGGAAAATTATCCTTTTGGCAGGCTTTTTTAAGATTTTGAAAGTCAATACAAATTCTAATATCTCTGTTTTTCTTTCTGACGAGAACCATATTAGAAACCCATCTAAAGTGTTGGATGGGAAAAATAATTTTGGCTTTCAATAATTTATTGAGCTCTCATTTAATTTGACTTTTCAGATTAGGATGGATTTTTCTCATATTTTTCTGGACAGGTTTTTCATTAGCTATCATTGGGATAGTATACTCAATAATTAAAGTGTTGTAAGTCTTAAGTTCATCGTAGTTCCAGGGAAAGAAATTTTTGTACTGTTTCAAGAGATGAACATAGGCTAATTTTTCTTCTGGGGCTAGGTCAATACCTAGGTTGATATTCTATGGATTGGTATCTATTCCTAGATTTACTAATTCATAGTTTAGAGTTGAACTCTGAAGTTTTGAATTGGTAGATCTTTTAAATCGGTCTTTCAAATCATATAAATCCTCCAACTTAACTATAGATTTTGGTATAGCATTATTAATTATTTCTTGTTGTAACTGTTTGTCACGTTGGTCCTCATCAATTATATGATTAGTATAAGATCTTTCCAATGTTAGGAAACTTACAATATCAGGATCATCATTGAAAATTCTCCAATTTGTAACAATATCAGGGACAGAGGGCCTAAAGATCAATTCGATTGAGAATCTGTTTGGGCTATAGTCTTCTGAGGGGATGAATTTGGAGGCTATATTAGCCAAGAGGTCAACATTAGCATTTTGGAGTCTAGGAATAGGTGAAATATTAAATGCTATAAAATGTTCAGTCAGATCTTGCACTAAGATTGATAATGTTTCAAATGACCTGATAGAAAATGTATAATATTCCATATCTATCTGATAATAATCTCAGAGTCTCTAAAGACTTGTAGATACTTGATATCTAATCCAATTTCCTTATACAATCCTTGGACTAGAGCTTCATATTCTGTTGTGTTGTTTGTGCAATCAAACTCGAGTCTACATGTTAGCAAAGTTTTGTTTCCCTCTGGACTAACTAATACACATCTTTCTCCTGCTCTATCATTAGACTTGGAGCCATAAAAAAATAATTTCCAAAATAAAGATTTAATTACAGGACTATCTATGAAATTAATACATTTAGAACTATTTGTTTGAGAAACGTTTTCTACTTGAGACAAAACAAAATGTTCTAAGTAACGCGAAGTATGAGCATTGAAATTTCTTAAGAAAGAGTCAACATAATAGTTGTTAATTATATTGTTGTTGTATGCTACAAGTTCGTTTTCTCCTTCCAATTCCATCAATATGTATTTTTGGTGTCTTTCTCACTCAACCTTTATCTGATTCGGTTTACCATTGTAAGGGAGTCACATATGTGACTAGTTGGTCGCAAAGTATCCATGAAGTTTTTCAGACCAATCCCTACTAAGAATTAAGCCATAAAATTTGGGAATGTCTACAACTAAAATATCAATGACTTGACATACCTTTGGATTAGATGACAACCTTATGGTAACTTGATTTAGCTCACTGATTACTTCAACTTGCAATCGGTCCAGCTGAACTATGCGTATTGCAGATTTTTGTGGTTGGACGTTTAACTTTTCACATATCGTTTTAGGCAAAATATTAGATGAGGCTCTTGAATCTACCAAAAAACTATGCAAATTTTTATTGAAAATTTCGTAAGTACGAAGGAATGGAGGAGTATGGGATTTCAACCTACCTTCGATTAAGGAAATATCATTTGGATCAACTTTATTTACTGTATTAGTTGGAGGTCTTCCCATCTCATGAGAAGCTTGCGATATTACAGTGGCAGGAAGAGGTGCAACTGGTATTGCATGTAACTCTTTCAAAAGTAGCTTCTGTTGATGTTTCAATTTGCTCAATTCATGAAAAGTAATGTTAGCCCTAGTCTTCTTCATATCTTCAATGATATTATACTCCATATCATTAGAAACAATCAATGTTTTAGATGGAGTTTAGGGATCGGATTGGACTAGGCTTGTTTGAGTCATTTTTGGTGATGACTTCTTACCTGCGACTTTATCTTTAGATGTTGAACTTGCGCTCTTCTATTTAGGATTAGGTTGTGGAGGATCGAGTTGATTTTTTCTTCTGGTACTAACTGGTAATACCTCTTGATCCTCTTCGTCTGGAAGAATGAAGTCCCACATTCCCTGTGCTTTTACAACTTCATCTTCATCGGTAGATTCCTCATTAGAAACTTCTTCTTCCTCTTCTTCTGATTCTACATTTTTTATAACATTGGGTGGCTTTGAATCAGTTGAAGGATTTTTCCTATAAGACCTGTAGGGCTTTTTTGAAGAAGTCTCTGCTACTTGTTTCTTAATGTCAACCATTTCGTTAGACATGGTTTTTAAGACTTTCTGCAATCCTTCTAAATCAAATGGGTCTTTTGATTGATTTTTCTTAGGATCATCTCTAAAATTAACCTTCTTAGATTTTCTTTCATCGACATCATTTTTCTTTTCTAAAGCTAAGATACGTTTCTCTACCGCTATCGCTTCCTTCATGTTTTCAGTGAATGTCGCCTTGGCAACCCTGTCAACAAAAATAGCTATGTTCGATGGTAAAAAAGATATGTACCATTAACTTTGAACTTCTTCGCTAGGCTTAGAAGCGGTCGAAATTTTATTCAAAAGCTTGTTAAAACACGAGTTAAAATCTTTGATAGGTTCTCTTGATTCAAACTTTAGATTTGATAGATCATTGATCAATGTTGTTGTAGATTTGTCATCGCCGAACTTAGTCAAGAATTGTTCTTGGAAAATGTCCCAACTAGTGATGGATCTTGATGGTAATGAAAAATACCAGGATCCGGCTGCTCCTTGTAATGTATAAGGAAAGAGTCATACAACAACATATTCATTAGTAACACCATTTAAATTTATCCATAACATAAAGTTGTTAATGTGTTTTTCTACTAGCATTCCTGCATCAGGATTAAACTTAGGTAGCCATTTTTCAGGATGGGTTGGTAACTGACTCAAGGGGTTAGGCATTAAGACTACCCCTGGGTTATTCCATGGGGTTTGGGCTATCTTTCAACTACTAACAGAGGAAAGCGCAGACAAAGTTCCTTGTGGAAGGCATGAGGATGTTAAAGTTCGAGTACTCTGATGGACAACAATTTGAAGTGAAGGGGTGGATGGTTGACTTTGCAATGGAGAAGTTGGAATGGATTTTGATGATGAAAGAGTCTCACTATTAGACCTTTGAGGTGATTTCCTTGCTCTTTTCCTTTTAGGTAGAGGTAATTCGGTTGGTTCAATACCAAACTTTTCACTCTGCAATCTAGTTAAAGGATGAGAAGGATTGTATTTCGAAGTCACATTACCTTGAGATATTTTAGAATTTTGAGGTGATATGGAGAATCCTTGAAGTTTATGAATCAAAGATTCAACTTCAAGAGGTTTGATAGTAGATTTGTCTGAAATGTTTGGGTTAGTGGCAGTGGTTGTTATTTTCTCAACTTCTCGCTTAGGATTTAAAGATTTGGAATGCAATGGAGAAGTCAGGGGAGATGTTGAGGGCGATTTACTCTCAGAATGGTATTTAGATTTGGATTTACTAGCCACTCATAGTTCGGGGCCCTACTTCTAGCGCCGAATATGTTGAAGTCCCAAAAATCGAGTTTACAACAAGGGTGATACCCACCCGGTTGAGACCTTGAAAGCAACTCCTTTTCCATTTGGGATGGTAGGTCCGACTGGGGATAATGGGACCAGTTTCCCAATTTGTGTGTGTTGAAAAGAATTGATATTTCCGTTTTTTAAAAATTTCTAAGTAAAAGGCTTTTAATCTAAGTCTAATCTAAAAATGCAATTGTATTCTAATGAACAGAAATATTTAAGTCTAAAGCTAACCCAGGATTCAACTTTTCACTTATGCGACCTAAAATGGTTTCGAACAACAATTGGTAATAAATATCATTCAATCGCTACAAGAAAATAATTCGATAAAAATTAATTGTTTCGTATAAAAAGTTAGCCAAAACATTTGTAAGAAGCATATCGCATAATAAGTCACTCATATATTGAGCATAAACAGAATAATCATTACCATACAAAAGTGCCAAATAATAACTCAAACATTCAAGCTTTCATATATAAGTAACTGAGCATAAAATATTACCTTGCACATAAGCATAAATCATTAAGAGATAAAAGTACCATTAATTACAAGTTCTACTCATGAGCTTCAACAATATAGATTTATTTCTTCCTAATTCAACATCTACTAAGAGTACAAAAGTACATTTTAGTAGCAGATATTAAACACAGATATCAATAAATATCGTTCCATTCATTCATCAAAATCTCCTTTGAGGGTGCAAAAGTGCATGTTTTGAGGAAACATTTTTGACAAATTTTAGGACCCTTTTATAAATGCATGAGAGGGGTTAAAATACTACTTCCTAAATACTAAAAATAGTTTATTACAAAATTATAGGAGGAGGTTTAAATGACCATCCTCAACTAAGGCAAAAATAAATCAAAATTAAAACTAAAATTGAATCTGGAAATTAACTATCTATGTATCTATTCTCTGTGGTCACAATCATTCAAAATCGGCTTAAGGAGGGTCAACAGGCCAACCTCCGATTCTAGTTGCCTTGCGAAAACATAATCAGCAAATGCTGGTGCTATCTTTTCAGTAGAGTTCGTGAAGCATTTGAGAGTCATGCATTGACTATGCGGTTTAACCAAGTACTACCAGTAAGTATCCCAGTTTAACTTGGTTAACTTCTTGATAGACTCTGCCTTTTCCTCAGCTTTATGTCTCCAGCTCATCTACAATTGCTCTGTGGGGGCTTTCCTTCTCGAGGGGTTTCACCCCTAAGCACTAATCGCACATCGAAAACTCCTTCCTTTTTCTAATCCAGGCTTCCCAGGTGCTATTTTTTTCTCCTTCGCAATTTCAACGAGGCTTGGTTAGCATGCATTGCCCTTTTTCAATGGTTCTTTCCTTACCGACCAATTTTTTTGGTGCATTCTGCTGAATCTTTGTTTTCTTTAGCAAACTTCTCTACGAACTACTTGTTGTAGGTTGTCTGTGGCTCTGGTAGATGATACATAAGCCTTAAATCTTATGTAGTGAATGACCCAATGAGGTCTTGGCATCGAGTCTTGAATTGTCTGTCTGTTATATCAGCATTGTCTAGTACCCACTTGACCATGTCCGTGTATGGAAGAATCTTCGGTCTCGCCACTATTCGGTGCAAGAAAGAACATGCAAGTTTAGTAATTGATGCCTCAGATGACTCACGTGAGTCTGCTGCTGCTTTAACCTCCATAACCCTGGGATTTTCTTCTTCGAGTAAACTGTACATGCCTTCCCATGTAGTTATGCCAGCATCTTTGTTACAGGTGGTGTTTGTGTATAAAGGCATCATTTATTTGTCTCTTGCAACTGGAGCTTTTCCCTTTTTTCCCATTACGTTCTGCACACTGTTGTGTATATTACTCTTCTTGCCGCTCCTAAAAATGTACAAGCAAGGAAAGAATAATGGTAAAAGGTAAGGTGACGGGAAAGCTCTTAATGTCAAAATGATATATCACCCTACGTGAAATAACCTTTTCATCAGATCTAAATCTTATCTCATAAATGACCACCAACTAACCATTAAATTAACGTTAATGACCATAACTTGGTAGCTGATTCCAAGAAATGCTTTATTAAACAATGAGCCCTGCAGATCTGTGATAAAGCGATTTTGTGATTTGCTTCACAATATTGTAGATCGCAGTATCGCTAAGCCGTTTGTTAACAATCATTCATTACCTTATGATTCTGCGAGATGCGATTTGTGATGTTACATATTGCCGAATTGGGATGTTTTACCTTAGGTGATACTTGCGGCATATAAAATTTGCAATGCACGATGGATTTTCAAGGTGCACAATCTCATATCTCATTTTCGCAATTTCAGATAGCTTGTTTATATGATATTCCCCATTACCCTTTGCGATGCGATGTTTTATTGTTAAGAAATGATTTGATTTAGAACTTATCATAAAACTTAGTTTTTTTTTTTTTGGGTTTTGCGGGTGTTTTCCTAAGCTTATGGTAGCACGTTTTATTCAAAGGGAAACACAAGTGCTAGTTTTTATTTTTTAGAAGGGTCCCCATTTATTTAGCTTTATTGCTAGAACTGAGGGGTTGTTGCTGGCCACAACAAGACCATAAGTTGTCAAATGGGATAATTTGCTTATCTCAATGATATTTATTACCTTGTTAGTGCATTATACATCAATGATGGTTATCTTCATTCCTAGATCTTATATATACGACCTTATGAAGATATTCTACATCCTTTGATACCTTTTACTTTCATGTAGATCAGATTTCATGTGACCCTTTTCATTGCACATTGAGAGAATGAGTTTATCATCTTCATTAATTTGATGTCTCCAATATTTCTATGTGAGGGGATCTTTCATAAGTATCCCTTTCCATAAATTCATAGGAGACCTTTTCATATGTTTAATGAATCCAACTACTTAGAGGACTATGTCTATCCTCGTTCATGCAAGGAATCTCAATGACCCATCAACCTATAGATGTCCTTGAAATTCATGAAGTCATTTAAGCAAATTTGATTATAGAATGAAAAGATACTTGTCATGTGAAGATGAAATCTTCACTTTGATTTCTTTGATGATGGTTGAAGAAGATATATGATGGCTTCTTCTTGAATGATATTCATTCAAATGAGAAATCCTTTTATTAAGAGAAAAAATTGATCCTTTTGATAGGGATGATTTGTTGCTTCCTTGGATGATCTTCTTCTTGGATAAGGAAATGATCCTTGCTTGATTACAAACATTAAGATGACAATGCCTTCTTGACTTCAATATGTTCTACCTTCTTTTGTAGAGTAGGTCAAGATTGCTTCACTCTTTTCTAAGATGATGAGATCTTTATTTTGAGGTCCTTTGAGTTTCACAGCTTTGTAGATATCTTGAATAGAGTCTTGGTGGTCTTTGAATGATGGTTGTGGAGACAGAAGTTCTTGCTGTTGTAGATTGATTCTTTATTGTTGTTGAAAACTATTCTTTGTAGACTAATCCTTCAATCTTGAAAAAGCTCTTCAATCTTTCTTTGATGCCCTTCTTGAAGATTGGTCCTTGTATATCTCTTTTGCTGCCTTTCCTTTGACTTCAACACCTTAGCTCTGAAACCATGTTGAAGAATATAGGGAAATTATAGTTAATGTGATTCTTCTTAGCATGATAACTATTTGTGAGGTATTTTAACTTTTTCTTATTAGCGCAATATTCCCTTGATATCATTAGTGTGTGTATTTCTTACTTCATCAAACAGTTACCAAAATACAAGAGACATGAACACAAGATGTTGGCTTTCTTCCAGAGCCAAAACCTCTCCCTTTTCGAGAGGAAAACCTGCTCGAAATTCTTCGTATAAAGATTCCAATTGACGAATACCAAGACCATGAACCTAGACCTATCAAGCCACTCCAAGACCAAGACACCAATCCTCTTCTTTGTCATTGTTGAGATCACCATTGCGACACCACTAAGGACTTCACTTCTGCACTAAGGAAATCTTCATTACTGTTGTACCATGACTGCACCTTCACCAAGATCTTCATCACTGTTGCAACACTATTGCTACATCTTCATTGAGGTCTTTATCATACTAACAAGATCTTCATATATATGAATGTGATATGTACCTAAATCCACCAAAATCATGACTCTTTCATAGTTGCATCTTTGAGACAAAGTGTGTTACTATGGGACCTTCTAATCATGACTATTCCGAGACTATTTGTGTCATTGTGTGATACTAAAATCACCTTCACCACCAAGACTATAAGTATACTTTCCTTGCATCGAAATATCCATCGTCATTGTTATGTTGAGAATGCTCCTTATTATGCCAAAACACTGTAATATTGTCTTCAACTGAGCTTTCTGTTCCATTATACTTGTCCAAGTTCCTATACTTTACTTGTTCGAGACATCAGGGAGGTGTACGAAGATGTCACTATAATTATTAGCGATATTTCATAGATATCATGATGCAAAGTTTTGTCTCTCTATGACTCTAGCCACATATATGCAGTGGTTTATCCTGTATATAAGCTGACTTGTATTCGTGAAGATATGTGTCAGCTTTTTATGCACGCTGATATGAGTGACTTTAATTCAATTTGTTGGCAGATGTGAGTAGGATTGTGCTTGTCATTTGGAGGGTTGTTAGACACTTATGTATACATTGAACATAGGATCAAGAAGAGCTCTTTAATTATGACAAATCCTGAAGACATCAAGAAGAAGTATTTGACCTGTGAATGACACTTCTTGCTCATGAAACCCATGATGCAAGGAATACAATAAATATGTTTTTACATAAAACATATTACAATGTCATGAAGACCGGACCTAGTTACACTTTCTTCAACAATAGGTTTGTTGAGTTGTTTTCTTAGTTGTTAGAGAATGATCTCGAGGTATTGTTTTAGAAGTAAGTATTTTCCAATGTAACTGAGTTGTAGCTGAGTCAGAGTGTGTATCTGTCATGTTGTTAAATCCATGAATCGAGTGATCCCATAGTTATATAATGGGGCACACTGTGATGTATTTGTAGGAAGCAAATGTGCAACAAAGTATTCAGCTGTGTTAGACTCTTTGTTTTCTATTATTTAACTTATTCTTCAAAATCATCCTCTTCTTTATCTTTCAACTAAAATATATTTGTTATATTTGATATGAAATATTAAAAAAAAAACAAATTATACCAATTTCTATAATAAAATACTATATTCAAATATAATTTGATTTCATTAATTTTACAAAACTATATATTAATTAAAAGTATTATTCAAACATAAATTCAATTTCTTGATCTATATTATTCATTTCTTATTAAATTTAATTAAAAATAATTAAAATATATTTCTAAATTTATAGATTGTTTTTTTTTTCCATATTTCATTTACACCCCATATAATAATAATTATCTTACACAATACATTAACTTCTTTTTCATATTATATTAAAAGATATTTATATTTAAAAAACTTTCTTTTCTAATTAAATTTAGACTAATGATATTTTTAATTATTTACACTAATGATATTTTTAATTATTGGCATTTCTAACATGCCCATAGACAGCGAGAGAGCTCTACAATTAATTTGCCAGAGCTACACCGGTGGCAAACTTGAAACTGATTGATATGCCAAATGTTAAAAAAATTTAGTGGGTACAAAGAAACAGGATATATGTAATGGCAGTGCATATTGCTATTGCGATTTCGATTGAGAATAATAATTATTTAATTTTAGTGTTAGGGCGAAGGGGAAAAAGACCACGCAGCCATTTGAAAGTACACATATTCCATTTCTATAGTTTTAAACTTGTGACATCTTAAAAAGGAAAACACATACTCTTCTTGAGCATTAGGGCCACTCTAATTTTTTGAAATACAAGAAACAATATGGCTAGTTATAATAATCAAATCATGCTTAATCAAATGCTACTTATAATAAGTTCTGGAGTTATTTATTGTTTTCTTATAATGTTTTTCAGACTTTGTGAAATTTGTTTTGGTTTACCTCTAAATCAGTGATCAACGGTTAGTGTTAATATTCAATAACTGATTAAATTTCCCAGCGAAATTTGTTTTGGTTTACCTCTAAAATCAATGACTGTAAATTTTATTGACTGGGTCTATTTTTCTGTGATTTGAACCTTGAACCTGACCTGACATGAAACATGGGAGAGGTCAATTGAAGTTAATCTTTTTACTTCATTCCGCACTGTCATTGAACTGTAACGGTAAAATTTTGAAATATTTTCAAATTTCAGAATTAAATTAAATTGTGCACAAATAGCTAAAAGGACCTTTTCAAAAACATGATCGATAGTCATTTTAAGTGAGTCGTTCAACATTACTTCCGTAACAAAACGCTAACGTTACACTATGATTAAGTAACAACAAATCAAAGGAGGGGTCTATAATGTGATTTTTTGGAGATTCCGGTGACCGAATTCGGCAGAAGAAATGAAGTTAAATCTTGATTTTTAGCAGTTAAAATGGCTTTTTAACTGCATATTTGGATTCAGCGCCCTGGAAAACCCTTGGGAGCCATTGATTGTGCAGAAACTAGCTATCAAACTTGGGATTCCAATGAATTGCTGCCGGATTTTGACCTGAGAAATCAGCCGGAAAAACTGTCAAAAAATCGCGTTATAGACTACTGCCAAATCAAATCCAGAGCGGTTAAAAATGATTTAGTGAACGTAATTAGTGAATATTTCAGATTTGAAAATATAATTAAGGAGCAACGAATCAAATCCAGAGCCGTTAGAAATGATTTAGTGCACGTAATTAATAAATATTTCAGATTTGAAAATATAATTTTGAGTGAGAATTGAATTATTTTGTTATTTAAAATATGTTTTCATATAATAAATAAATTATAATATATAAATTATATATTTAATCAGAAATATATTAATATTATATTACTGAAAATAATCAATTTTATTTTCATGATTTTGAAATCATATAGACCAGAGAAGTTTTTAACTCACTCCAATACTTCTCTTGATTTAGAAATCGGATATATAAAAGTAATTAAGAATAAGTTGTTAACCTCACTACAATGCATCCTATTCCAAAATATTATCCAAATTGAGATAAGTTCAGCTGCGATGAGTTTAATTAGATTGCAGATTTTTAGAATATTTAGGAATCTGAGAGATATGGGCGTGGTTGTGATGAGCTTAAATCTATTGTTGATTTCTCTAATATTTGGGAATCTAAAGGGTATAGGTGGGGTCAAAGAAAATTGACCACGTCTATATTGGTCAGATTCCTGGATATTTGGAGAATCTGCAATAGACTTAAGGATGCCAATTTAGTTGTAATTACCAAATTTGGTAGTAAAATTGATGACGTCCATATCTGCAATGGACTTAGAAATGCCAATTCAGCAGTAGTTACCAAATCCCATATCTATTCCAGGAATATGCAATCGACTTAAAAATGCCAATTCAGCCGTAGTTACCAAATTCGGCCGTAACGGGCTGAAGAATTCGAAAATTCAGTGGTTCGGTTCCGTTGGATTCGGCCATCAATACGTTAAAGTTCGGTTCAAGAAATTTGTTAATTGTTTTTTTAATTTTCAGAGTAAGCTGTCCATTTTCATCGCCTCATTTTCGTCTAGCATATAGCGATTCAAAAACGTCTATTCTTAACATCCTTAAAGGCAATAGTTAAAATCCAAAGCGATCCTTCTTCATCTTCAATGTGACCGATTAGTCATTAGTTGCAAACAATGCCGCTTTCTTTGGAGAGAGGTTGATGAGTTTAGAGCCGAGAACTCTTAAAATGCAAAATAATGTCTACTTGAATTCGAAAATAGAGGTTGATTAATGATTTCATTACATAGTGCCTGTTCAGCCACTTTCATTATGGGATGGTGCGTGTTCTGTATTTTTGTATGGTTAAATATGTTTTTAATTTGTATGTTAAATATAAAAATTAATTATAAAAAAATAAAAATTAAATTATTGGATATTTTTATATGTTATTTCCTTATTTGAATTTTTCACTTAGAGTAATGATTTTTAAAGATATTCTCGACTTTATGCGGTGGATTTAATTATTAAGAAATTACTTATATTATTAAGAAGCGAGCCCATTCACTATTATATATTAATTAACTAACCGTTCTAAGAATTTGGACTCTCATTCTATGGAGTCACCTCCTTTGACAAGAAGTTCTTTCTATTAATCTTGACATCTAATTTTATATTTAAATCTTTAAAGTTTTGAATAATAAAATTACTAATTTCAATATTTTGAATTTAAAAAAAAAACAATTTTTTTAATATTGATAAGATGTATACTATTTCAACTGGTGCTTTAAAATGTAGAGTATACTATTTCAACTGCTGCTTTAAGATGTAGAGTATGATATTGTTGAATTTGTAATTTCAACCGCACATGGTCCAACATTTAATACACTTCAAAACCACCCAGCAAAACCACAAACCCGGTTGAGGCATATCGCACCGCTTTTGCATGAAGGTAGTTTCCGTACACAAGAGCTCGGATACAATTTAGGGTTGACCAGTGGATGAGGCGTTACATCACCCTCTGACATTTATCGGAAGGTAAATGTCGACTAAAAAGACCTTCCTATATTCATCTCCTTCTTCCGATCTGCTCCTAATCTCCTTCGTCCGATCTGCCCCTGCATTATCCACCGTTGATTGTTCAAAGTTGCATTGTGGAGTAAAGACCTTCCTATATTCATCTCCTTCTTCCGATCTGCTCCTAATCTCCTTCGTCCGATCTGCCCCTGCATTATCCACCGTTGATTGTTCAAAGTTGCATTGTGGAGTAAAGCTCGGTTAAAAAGGGCTTCCGATATTCACCTCAGCCGTTGGATTCCAGGAGGCAAATCCATGGTCTATGGGCATCTCAATTTGCATACCAACTTGCATAAAATAAATATTGGGTGGAGTAAAATAAAATTTGGTTGACCGTCGGTTTTAATATTAATGCATTTAATGAATTGGTCATAGTCGTAGGTAAAAGATTTAATTTTAATGTTACGACAAGTATGGGCGTGAGTTAAATGATGGCATGGGCAATGTCATATAGTTTTTAAGTTTATTATTTTTAATTTTTTCACAGGGGTAAGTTTGGTTTTGACAGTTAAATGATGGCATGGGCAATGTCATATAGTTTTTAAGTTTATTGTTTTTAATTTTTTCACTGGCGTAAGTTTGGTTTTGACAGAACAGGTAAAAACATATTGTAGTCGTTGGTCATTTTTTGTAATTGTGAAATGGAAAGGCACAACAGTGCAAGAGCGAAGAAGTAAAGAAGTGAATGAAGAAAACCAGGGGAAGTTTGTATCAAAAACCATGAATTGTTTCACACAGCAGTGAAAAGGTAAAACAGTAAATCCTTGTAATCTTTGTTTTCACACAACAGTGAATGTAAATGAAATTTTTACACACAGTGGTGTAAAATTTCAAAGAAGACAGAGTAATTTTTGTTAAAATGTTTCGGTGAATCCCTCTGAGTGAAAGAGGATGAATATGTATGAGTGATTTTGTTTAATGAATAGAAATCTTTTATGGTGGTGCAATACTTTGTTCTTCAGTAAAAAAATTTTAAAAGCTTCTCTGTGCACAAAAGATCCTGGAGTAAATAAAACAGAGCATTGTCTCTGTGTGCTTGAATTTGTGTTTTTGGGATTTTGCCTCAAAAATCCCCAACAGTGGTATGAGAGCAGGCTTAGACTCTTTGAAGGTGACAAAGAAGCTGAAGGGAGGAGTCTTTTGGTTGCAGCAGTCAGTTGTTTTAAAATATACAGTCAAGAAATTGAAGCATAACTAAGGAAGCAAGGAATGGCCAACACAAGCACTAGTATGGGTATGTTTAACACCCAGCTCCCACAGTTCAATGGGAAGAACTATGACTATTAAGCAATAACTATGAAAGCCCTGTTTGCCTGTCAAGATTTATGAGAATTAGTTCAAGATGGTTATGAAGAACCAACAGATGAAAATGAGTTTAATAGATTAACTCAGGGAGAGAAAGATCTGTTAAAGACCAATAGGAAGAAGGACTCAAAAGCCCTTGTATTTTTGTATCAAGCAGTGGACCAGAGTGTGTTTCCAAGGATAACAGTAGCTAAGACATCCAAAGAAGCATGGAAAACCCTCAAGACAACCTATCAAGGCATGGAGAAAGTGAAGACAACAAAACTACAGTTACTGAGGAGAGATTTTGAAAACCTGTGCATGAAGGAGTCAGACAATATTGACTCATTCTTCACACATGTAATTGGTTTGGTCACACAAATGAGGACTCATGGAGAAACAATTGAAGAAAGGAGGATTGT
>APFE030312772.1:0-12273 GCA_000404065.3 Pinus taeda
TTGATGTGATCCCTTCTATTAAACCCCCCTGTCATTTTGTCTGATGGATGGAGGAGTATATATGTATGATACAAAATTTTAATGAAGGAGGAAATTGAACTGAAATCTCTGTGGGTACAATTCCCTTATACTGCAATCAATTACAACAAACTAGAAGATATTTTATTCCTTTCACTTGGAAAAATGGGAGGATATGTAGAGCTTACCTCCTTACAATGCTTGATGTAGCCAACCACTGTTTTTATCCTTCTAAAATTTCTCATTGCCAATCCTGGAGACTGCCTAACTATATCCTATAGGATTCCTATGGGATCCTGTAGGCTTTCCTATATGATCCTGTAGGTGGTCTTGCATAGGAAAAAAATTGAAATTTACCTCTCATGTAGGTTTCTTGAGGGTCGAGAGTGAATTTTCTAGTGTGAGCCTCGAGAATGTGAATGCATTTATGCATGGGGATCAACATTTATTTCCTATTATGGTTGATTTGAGTGAGGTGGTGTGCTGGAAGCTGAGGTACGAATATCTATTTGTGGACCATTGGTCCCACTACCACAACATCATTCTCTTCACCTCGTAATCAACTCCCACTTCGGGCTTCCATAGCTTAACTTCTTTCGACCTCATCCTCCTTTTCTTTGACTTGACTGCTACCATGTGTGTGTGGAGTAATTGTTTTGTCCTTGTTGACTGAATGAAGGTGGCCAAGTTAACTGGCCACCTTTTGCTTATAAACCAACTCGTTCACAATTTTTACATCTTTTGATCACATTATGCAAATGAGAGAGTGGAAGCGAGATACTTACTTGTGGTAACAATACCTTGTTGTAGTTTGTTGAAGAAATTAGGTTTTTGTTGTGTGTTGGCTGCATGTGATTTCTCCTCTTTTTTCTTATATTGTCCTTTGATGATTTTATTTGATGTGCAGGTACCTGGTGTTGTTGATGATGATGATGATGAAATTGCTGCTCGGTTCTGGAGGAGCTTCTTCTACAGTTGGATCTTCATGCTTGAAACTTGCTGCAACCTATGATTTCTGTTTTATGGGATAGGCTACTACAGGATGTCCTGTAGTCGCTTCTCCCTCAAAACTTTTAATCATATTCTACTGCTGGGACCTGATGAGGCTTAGCATGGGTAGAGAGGAGGTCCAAGGGTTTGTGAATGGTGAAAATAACCTTTATATGTTATCCCCTTGCTCTCTGTCTTCATCTTTTTCTCTGTGTTTTTTTCTTGAAAACTGTAAAAAAAAATTGAAACTTATTTTTTTAATGAATGCAGGGGTGATCAAGGTGGAGAGAGGTATGGTAATGAGATGGTGATGTAGGAATTTATTTCTTTGACATGGGTAGGCCATTTAATTGCTCTAGGGTCACTTCCTTTAGGATTCCCAAGCCACTGTAATTCCTACAGGATCACCCTGTACGTTTTGAGGGGATCCTGTAGATTCACAGGGAATCCTGTAGAAAACATAGAACCCTTGCAAACTAAGCCAAATGAGTGAAAAAAATGAAAGGAATGGTGGAATGATGAAGGATAATGAATGGAGAAATAAAAATATGAGTTGAATAAGTCCCTTTTGATTCTCGATAGTTGCTCCGATTGTCCTCCTGCTGACCTGCAAACAATATTTTCATAATTTTCTTTTCTCTTTTTTTTTTTAAACAACTAGTTTGCCTCCAAGAGGTTTTCATCCTAACTACTTGCCCTAGGTGCCTTAAGAGAGGTTTTCACCTAGAGATCTTTTTTTTTCTCTCTTTTTTTTTGACACCATTGCTGCCTTAAGAGGTTTTCAACCCAATAGTGGGATTTAGCCGCCTCATGGAGGTTTTCATTTGAGTCTCCTTATTTTTATTTTATTTTTATTTTTTCTCAGTGACTTGATGAGGTAGGAGATGAGACTTGCTCCACCACCATCACTATTTTGTTGATACCATCAATGAACTCTTGGTTTGATAATGGCCCCTTGTAAAATTTCAATCTGTTTCCATTAACAAGTAAAGGAATGGCTTCTGCATCTATTGCTTTGATCTGTACCGAACCATTATCATGACATTTCTCTATGACATAAGGCCCTAACCATCTAGTCCTTAACTTGCCCTTAAAGTTTTTATATCTGGAATCCTATAACAAAGCCCAATCACCTTCTTGAAATTACTTGTCCTTGATGTTCTTGTCATGCCAGATCTTCCTTCGAATTTGAGTTACCTCTATGTGTAGGAGGGCCTGCATTCTGAACTCATCTAACCCATTCAACTGGAGCAATCTCTCTTTTTGTGCATTGTTGAGATCTAGATCTAGTTGGGATGCCATCCTCAATGTATTGTAATCAAATTCAATGGACAGTAGGGCCTTTTTCCCATAGAGCAACTCATAGGGTGTGAATCCAGTGGTGGTCTTCCAAGTGGTATTGTAGGCCTGGGTGGCCTCAACTAGTCTATCTGCCCAATCTTTTCTGCTGCTGCTAACCACTTTGGTCATAATTCCCTCCAGTGCTCTGTTGGTCACTTCCACTTGCCCATTAGCTTATGGGTGATAGGGAGTGGAGGTTCTATGCTTGACCTTATGCTGGCCTAACAAGTCTTTAATCATGTTGGAGGTAAACTAGCTGCCTTGATCAGTGACCAGTTCTCTAGGGTACCCAAACCTGTAAAAGACATTTTCCCTTAAGAACTCAACCACCTTCTCCTCTGTTGTTGCCTTGATTACCTTGGTTTCATCCCACTTTGTTAGATAGTCACTGCACACAATGATGTACTGCTTTTTCTTGGAAAATTGAGTTATTAGGTCCAATGAAATCCATACCCCACTTGTTAAATGGCTCAAAAGTCACTTGAGGTTGCAGAGGCATTTCATCCCTTGGAGTACTCTTTCCCATCCTTTGGCACTGATCACACTGGCTAGTGTATCTTTTCACATCCTAATGAAGAATGGGCAAATAATAACCATCTTGTAACACCTTGAATGTTGTCCTCTTTGCTACAAAGTGACCTCCACAAGGCCCATCATGACAGGTCAAAAGGATTTCAAAGACTTCCTCCTCCCTGACACATTTTCTCAAAATTTGATCCGGGCCTGGTTTGAAGAGGTTGCCCTCAATTCAAGTGAAATGGGCACTCTTCCTCACAATCTCGCTTTTCTCTTTGGAGGACAAGTTCAGTGGGAACTGTGCAGATACCAAATATTTTTCTATGTCAGCAAACCATGGAGGGAGAAATGAAATGGCGAATAAGTGTTCATCTGATAATTGATCATCAACCATCCCTTCCTCACCTGCAGGCAAAGTTAATCTGGACAAAAAAATCTACAACAAAATTTTCCTTTTCAGGATTATCAACAATAGTTAGATCAAAATGCTGTAATAAAAGTAACCATCTAATAATCCGGGCATTCACATCAGGTTTATTCATTAAATATTTGATTTTACCATGGTCAGTATGTACAAATGTTTGATAACCTGTAATGTATTGCCTAAATTTGTTCAATGAATGCACAACAGCCATGACCTACTTTTTAGTCACTGTGTAGTTTAGTTTGGCCTTTGACAGATTCTTACTGATAAAGTAAATGGCATAAGGCAATTTTTCATCTATCTAGCCTAAAGCTGCTCCTATGGCTTTGTGTGAGGCATCAGCATGTATATGAAAAGGAAGGGCCCAATTTGGGCCTCGGAGAATCGGTGTAGTGGTTAACTTTTCCGTCAGGGTGTCCAGGGCCTCTTGACAACTTTTTGACCATACAAACTTAGAGTCTTTGGCCAACAACCCAAATAAAGGAGAAGCTAACTTGCTAAAGTCTTCTATAAACCTTTGATAGTATCCATCTAACCCTAGGAAACTTCTGACATCTCTCTGCTTTTGCGAGGTGGGACCCTTTGGATGATAGCTATTTTGTTTGGGTCCACCTAAAGTCCTTGATGGGATATTGAATGACCTAGCACAGTCCCTGCAGTCATCAAGAACTCACACTTTTCGGGACTAAGATATAGGTTCATTTCAATGCATTTGTTCAACACCTTACCTAAGTTGGAAAGAGTCTCCTGGAAATCACATCCATAAGGTGTAAAATCATCCACATAAATATCTACTACATCATGGACTAACTCGACAAAGATACTAAGGACTGCTCTCTGGAAAGTGGCAGGATCATTATATAGGCCAAAAGGAAGGACCCTATAAGTGAACATGCCCCAAGGACAAGTGAAAGTGGTTTTATCGTGGTCTTTTGGACTGATATGTATTTGATTAGACCCACTGAATCCATCTAGGAAAGATAAAAACTTTTTCCCTGCTAGGCCATCTAGCACTTGGTCGATGAAAGGTAGAGGGAAATGGTCCTTCTTTGTGGCTTTGTTTAACTCTCTGTAGTCGACACAAATCCTCCACTTACCATTTTTCTTTGGAACCAACAACAAAGGAGAGCCCCACTAATTGTCTGAGGTAGGATTCATCTATTAGCTTTTGCAGTTCTTCTTTGACTATATCCTTGAGAGATGGATTCATCCTCCTTTGGGGTTGTTAGATTGGTTTTCACCCTTCTTTGATATAGATGTGGTGAGTACACACCTAGGGGTGCACTCCCTTCATTTCTTTCTAACTCCAAGCAAAGGCATCCTAGATGTTCCTTTAGCATGTCGCACAACTTTTCTTCTTGGTGAACAAAAAGATATGGGTTGATTTTCAAAGTTCTCTCAGGGTCGAATTCTATGGTTTTGACATGGATAGGGTTGGAATCGGCTAATCATAGATTAATCTGATGGTTTTTCAGGGTTTCCTTCACTACTTCTTCCAAGTACAATGTATTGGGAGCTGGACTTTGGAGTATATATTCAATCAAATCATCTTCATCCGGTTGTCCACCGCCCATGGTTGTTTCTAAGGTACAGAGTTTGGTGGAATAAATTTCATCTTCTTCCTCCTCTTCCAGCCATGAAGGTAAGTCATGTTCTAGAGATGACTGAGTAGGAGGGTACAAGACTAACTACTTGGACATATGCCCCTTTTTTATAGTCATGTTTCTAGCCCTGCATCTAATGTAGGCATCGATAGTGGCTAACCAGGGCCTCCCAAGGATGAGAGGGTAACCAGTAAGCTTGGACTTAGGCTAGAGAAATAGGAAATCTACAAGGTATTCCCAAGAGTCAATGGAGACCATCACATCCTCCACAATCCCCTCAGGGGTCACTGTGGAGCGGTCTGCAAGTTGCAGGAATGTTGTGGTATTTCTCAATGAACTCGTGGTCTTTCTCAATGAACCCTGAAGGTTGAGCTTGAGCATGATGTCCTTGGTCATCATATTAATGGTAGCCCCAAGGTCAATTAAAGTGTGTGGGAAAATGGTGCCATTGATCTGCACATCTACTACAGGGCTTCCAGGGTCGAAATAGTTGGACAGATTACCTGCCCCAACATTAAGTTGAATAGTTGTCCAATGACATTAATGGTAGGGGCATCTCTTTTTCGCCTCCCTGGATGCTTGAAGCACTTCTCCTTCATAAACTTGTTGTAAATAGGTACATCTTTTATAGCTTGAAGTGGAATTTTGACACATAGGTTTTCCAATTCTCCCAGAAGTTTAGTCTCTTCTGGGGTAGGCTAGAGTGGTTGGGTTAATGTCTCAGGAAAGGGTGGTGGATTTAATTTAGGCATGCTTTCCTCTCTTTATTTCCCAAACTCCCTAGGTGAAGGTATAGGTTAGTTTTCTGGGAGTACTTTCCCCGATCTCAAGTTGATTTCCTTAATTTCCACAACATAAGATGGATAGGATGTCTCTCCATTGTATATTGGTTGTGCATGTTTGTTGTTCGAGTTTGGATTTGGCTGGGTAGGTATCTAGGGTTTTTTAGGTGGAGCAGAGTGTAACAGCTGTTGTTGAGAAAGTGGTGAAGGCATTAAAGCTGAAGCGTTGTTGTATGGGGGCCTCCACACTTGGGGCGGTGCATTCCACTGAGGCTGTGCTAGAGCATATGGTTGAAATGACTGGCTGGTTGGCTGGGAATGATACTGACGTGCAAAGGACCAAGGAGGAGGTGTAGACCACGGAGGATGAGCAGCCCCCCCACAAGATGGAATGTATGTAGTTTGGTTGGGGTTGTAATATGCATGGGGTGACCCTTTCATGCCCTGCTGGTATGGCCTAGGCCCATGCGGTCTCATTTGATTTACATAGCAGAGTTGTTCAATCAGCCCTTCAGCTCCTTGATATACAAATTTTAGTCCAGATAGAGAAGGGAACTTGTTTGTGGAGTTATTTTCTTCACAGGCTGAGCAAATTTCAATCGAATTTAATGGATTCATTCCTAAGGTGCCTCCTAGTGCATCTAGGGCATAAAATGGCTAAGGCTCTCTCTAATTCCTCCTATTTTCTCTTAATGTGCATAGTGTCCATCTGTAGGGCAAGGGTTTGCAACATCTCACTCTTGAAATCTTCCAACATGTTTTTAATTTCACCATTGATTGATGCACTGGAGGAGGATGGATTGACCATAAGTTGACTACCCCTACCCTTTTTCCTAGATGCCCTAGAATGGTTTCTAAAGATAGTCTTGATATCCTTCTAGGGCAACTGGTAGATGTCCTCTCATGCTAACAAGTTTAGGGTATCTTGAAGATCTTCCCTTACTCCTCTAAGCAGGACTAGCTTCAGTGACTTAGGGTCAAGTGTGCACCTGACCCTTTTGTAGCTTAGCTACCTTTCTTCATAATCCTCTAGGCATTCATCATGCCCTAAGGTTATCCTAAAAATTTCCTCTTTAGTGTCTTTAGACCTACAACAGTCTCGATACTTATTATTGAAGGCTTGTTACATCTGAGCACAGGTTGTGATGTTATCCCTAGGTAAACCCATGAACCAACGCAATGCTGCATCCTTGAGAGTGGATGGGAATAGTTTCAACTTATGCTCATCATTGGTGTGGTCATAGGTTCAACATATGACAACAAACTCAAATAAGAAAGTGTTTTGATCTTCTGAGGTCAAGCCATGGAAATGAGGAAGCGCAGAGGGGCTTATATTCTTCATCTTAGTATCCCCATTGGTTTCCTTGATGGGGAAGGCACCCTCGACTCTTTCTCTATTTCCACTTTCATTTCTACTTTCAGCCATTGGTTCAGTAGGAATGGGTTCTTCTTCTTCTTCTTCTTCCCCTGTAGGCTCTTCAAATATTTTTGGTTGCTCACCTAAGGGTTCCTCCAATTCACAACCACCGAAGAAGAGGGAAGGTGGGTTGTTTGAAGCAGTGGGGGTATTTGGAGAAAATTTCCCTGAGTTATCCCTATACCTACGAGGCATGAAAAAATGTTTTTTTTTTGTGATTTTTTCAAACTTTTAAAATGATTGCACAATTGAAATTGTAGACTAAATGAAAACTAACTGAATGAATGAAGATTAACTACTTGAATGAAATATTACTTGCAGAATGGAAAGGAAAGTAAATAATGCATAATGGAAAAGAAATCAAACTAAATTACTCTTGCAGAAATGAAACTAATAGCAAAATATCAGAAATAAGAAATTGAAGAAAGAAAGTATTAATCACATATTACTCAAAAATGGCACCAAAAAGTGATGAGCACCACTATTGTAGCAAGAATACTTCAACTCCTGGGGCTACCAGCTTTACTTTATCAACCCGGGGTTCGTACAAACTTGGAGGTGATAGTGCTGTATACACAAGTAAAAGTGATGGATCTGCCCTTTTGTCACTGTTCAGCTAGCAAGAGACCACTAGGGTTTTCAATCCAGACTTCTGTAGAGCTATAAAAAGGGTCTTTTTCACCTCTAGTTACCTCACATTAATATGTCAATCCGGGATCGTCTTGCTATTTCAAAGAGTGTCTCAGTCTGAGGTTTAGCACTTGTCAGAGTAATGCTTGTAGTACAACTGTTTAAAAGCTACAAAAGTAAATCAATGCGTGTCTACAAATTAACTACTTCAAAAGGCTAAATCACACCAAGCATTGCATCAACCAAAGGTTCGATAACAATAACCCATCCTTTTCGTAACTGATGAGAACAGATCTAAGGTCTGGGAGCCAGGTAGTATATGCTGGGGCTCACTACAGCCTGAGATCGTCCTTAATAAATAGAAATGAAACAGAAAGTAAAGGAAATAGCAATGAAATAGAACAACACATCAGCCAAGGGTTCAGTAACAATAACCCACCCCTTTCATAGCTGATGGGAGAAGATCATAGGTCTGGGAGCCAAGTAGCAGATGCTAATGCTCACTACATCCTGAGACTATCCTTAAGAAATGGCAAGTGAATAAAACAACAAATTAGCAATCTGGAAATGGAACAGCAATTGAAATGGAATAGCAACCAAAATGGAACATCAACTAAATGGAACAACAATTCAGAAATGGAACAACAATTGAAGTAAGCAGTAACCAAGTTCATCAAGCTGTAACTCTATTTAATCACTCCAATCAAAACATCAATCCTTCAGTCTTAAAAAATGTACACATACTATGAAACAACACTACCGATTAAAACCTTAGAAACACAACATGTTTAATCTGCTTCTGTTATTGATCTAAATAAATGCATACGATTGCACCTCAAGATGAAAACAGTAACATTCAATAATCATATGAAATCAAACTTTTCAAGATAATTGTTGTAATGCTAAAGCACAATCGCAATGAACTCTGTATTGGAGTGACAGTATCCTGTACAGATTAATCAACACTTAATGGATTGGTAACATGATATAGCGTCAATATAAAACTTTTGTTTGTAGGAACATGAAACGAGTTAAACATAACAAAGCATGTACTATAATGTTCTTAAAACACAACAGATTACCAGATTACGTCTATGAACAAACCACATAGAAACCACGTGTAATGGTACAAGAGCAAGTTTCCTCCAGGGCCGGGCCCTTAGCCTCCAGGGGTACACCGCTTAAGATTGATCTAGGCTCAAAGATAAAAGAGTAACCAAGTCTGTATTAATGCATGAAATAAAATTACAGGAACTCAAGTCTTCAATAGAACATAAAGAACATAGTCTTGATCTTCCCTTAAAGAAATTACAAAAGAAGTCCTCCCCTAGCCAACCAATGTTTTATCCTTATATAAGAAGAATGGCGGAGATATCTAGATACAGAAAATAGATAAATAGTATCCCCAGGATCCAAGATCCTAAGGGAATTTGTAAATCGTAATCATGCATCCCTTTTCCGTTTATCTGCTCCGTGCTGTTATCTCCGCTTCCTTTACTCGTGAGCTCCCGTTTTGATCTGGTTTGCTTGCGGTCTCCCGTAAAAGGACAACAATTAGCCTCATCCTTGTGTTTTTTCCTTTGGAAATGGCCACCTTGCCGTTTTCTCCCTCCTAACACAATAGGGAATGACAATTATCAAGTGTTTCCTATTATCTCTTCGTGTTTCGTTGATAAATCCTCATCATATCCTAAAGTTTCTAATGCAAAGGGCTTTTAAGTCTTTGAATGAAAAATATACTAAAATAACCATCGAAAACATACCTTTTCCATTGATACTTCCACACACCCCCCCAGCTTACCCTTTTTCATGGCCTCATGAAAACATTGTAGTTGACATGCAAAGCAGTGAGGGAGTAGGTTGGAGATGGAATCTCGTGTGAGGGCCTACAGCCATGATGTGAAATTAAATGATCAAAGAAATGGCATGTCTGGCCCTCGGGCATCTCATACAGGGCTTGGTATGCGGATGCAGGATGCAAAATGATTGGACTTCGGAACCTATATCCTAACCAAGATGGCCCTGCCCTCAAAAAAATTTCGCCATAGAGGGGGAATCGGTTAGTAGCAAGCTTAAAATTTTCATACTTAAATGGCTCTCTGAGCGGAATGTTCGGATTAGATACTCGATATCGCAATTTTGCTGCTTCAATGGTAGGGTCTTTAATGGAGGAAAATAATTCAAGCCCCTACCGAATGATTGCTTCATGCATGGGTCCTAATGCTTCAATCACTCCTGGAGCCCTCATGAGATTTCTATGTCTCCTCCATAACTATTCTGGGTCTCTAGGCTCAGCTCTTACCCATAGATCTAATCTATTTTCTTGTCTCTGAAAAGCATTGTAGGCTTTAAGCCATTTAATTTGATTGACTACAAATGAAATAAATTCTTGCAATTGAATATCCCCAACAAAAGGGCCACGGTTCAGCTCGGTCTCTTGTTCTAGTACAAGGTTATGCAAGTAAAATTCACATAATAACCTTTTCACTTTTACCCCATAATGTTTACAGCAATTTATAAAATCATTTATAGTGTTAACTTCTATGGGAGCACCTGCTTTAACAGCCTTTATTTTCAATTGTAAATACCTTTCCATTAGAAATAGGGCATAGTTCTTGGCAGGGGCTCTACATGCTAGGACATCATTGTATAGAGAACACAAGGTATCCATCTGTTTAATAACTACATCTAATCTATAACGGGTTACCTTGGCAACTTCTCTTATTCCTTGCACCATCCTTCGAAAGCTTGGCTTCAGATAATTTTTGACGTTCCTTAGCTGGCTTGCTGTAAAGTTCTTCATATTTTTTTTGAGGGACCATTTGTTCGCCTGAGCCTTTTTTTGCTTCTGCGGGCCTGTTCAAAGTGTTGTGAAGGTTCTTGTTTTCAGGTCCTTCTTCATGCATCGTGGAAGGCCGGAGCTTTACTTGAACCTTTTGTTGTTGAATGCTTTGAGTTCAATAACCCTTATTACCCCGAAGGTGGTGCCTCCGTCTGAACCATTCTTATCATCTTTTTTTCAAATTTTACACGAACTCCAACCCACTAACTGTTCTTTTCAAATGGAATAACAGTCTGCCTTTCTTCATTTGGAACAGCAGTTTGCTTTTCAGCTTCATTTGGAACAATAGTTTGGCTTTTGTAAGGGTTTTGAGCAGTGGGACGGATTCTGGTCCTCCGCCTCTTGCCCTTAAGGGATCTTACTGGTGTGGTCAGACCTTTTCTTCCTGAAGTCCCTTTCACCCTTTGCCTCGCCTTTATAATCCTAATCTGCTGGTGACGCTGGATTATTATGTTCAACAATCTCCGTTGTTCCCTTCGTAATTCCCTTATCTCCATCATCTCTTCAGAAAGAACAACAGGCTGTTCGCTGTGGGTTGGACTATGGCTAGCTTCCTGATTTTCTCCCTAAGGTGGTTGTTCCGGGGTAAGAACCTTACTTGGCTCTGTTATTTCTTGGGCTGATTCTTCTTCTGCCCTTATTTCCTCCGGACTTTCCTCTGGTGCCTTCTGACTAGGAACGGGTTGTTCCTGCTCAGCATTTTCTGATATCTTTTCATTATGAATGGACAAATTTTCTACTTCCACCTCTTCTGCATGCAATTCCTTGGGTGCGTCTTTCTCCTGGGTTTTCTCTACAGCCTGGAGGTTAGATGGACTCAGGGGTTGGCCATATTGGCCAAAATGTTGGCCAATTCATCTTCCCCTAACGGGTCTTCTAATGGGCTTCCTTCCTGCTGTTCCATTCCTTCCTCCTGCTCGGACTACTCAACTTCTTTATTCTCGTCTCCTTCCTCTTCAGAATTCTCATCCTTTTCTTCTTCTCTCCCTGCAGATTGCTCCGCCTCCTCTTCTTCTTCTTCTATTTCTGCCTCTGCAAACTACTCTTCTCCCTCGATGTCTTCTTCTTCCATTTCTGTCTCTGCAGACTGCTCTGCTTCCTCGCTGCTTTCTTCTTCCGTCTCTGTCTCTGCAGCCTGCTCTACTTCCTCGTTGCTTTCTTCCTCCGTTTCTGTCTCTGCAGACTGCTCATCTTCGATTTCTATTGCTTGGCTCGTGCCTTCCTAGGGTTTCTCCAGCCCTCCTCGTAGCCATGCGAGCCTTGCCTACTTTCTACGTTTTTCTAGTTGTTCGGGTGTACTAGCGTCATGTTTCCGCTTTTCGGGTCATTTTTTAGGTTGTTTTTCAGGTTGTTCTTCTATGCAAGTGTCCTGCTTTCATTTTTCTGAACGTTGGGGTGTGCTATCAACTCGTTTTCATTTTTTTCGGGTGTCCAGATGTGGCCTCCCTTTATTGATAATGGCAATTAGTTCTTCCCAGCTACTTTGCTGCTGGGTGAGACTATAATTCACTATCAACCGAATTAATCTATGGTGGCTAACAACTGATTCTATGTGTTGTGCCCTTTTCATACTTCGTGCGACATCATGCAATAGTGAATTCAACAATGCAGGTAAATTCACAGAACATTTTTGTTTTAAGACAGCTAGGAGTTTAAGATGTCGTGGTCTTACCACGTCTTTTCTGCCTTCACAAGTGATGTAGCTTTGG
>APFE030312776.1:0-14432 GCA_000404065.3 Pinus taeda
GTGTAGCTGAGCACCCAGCCAAAGGAGGACTTGACGTCAGGACGCTGGTTGTATTCTCCTTTGTTGATTATTAATAATAGATGACTATCATTATGGTTCCATTCTCATTGTACTTGTAATAGTTGATGTTGAATTATATCCTTTCTGATTGATGTATAATTTCATATATTAGATTTCACGCTTGTGTTTGTGTTGTTCTCTTTGTGTGCAGGTGTCCATCCACGAGGATAGTGGAGGATTGTGATCGGCCAAGACAAAGGAGCGTGGGCGACGTCTCTTCTACGAACAAAAGCGTTGGAACTCAAGTAGGTCTTCATCACCTACCTTCTATTTGCAATTAGGAACTTGCATGATAGCATTGTTTGATTGTTGCTAGACCCGTTCTGGGCTAGTAGGGATTGCGTCTATCCGTAGAGGGGATTTACCTCTCCAACAAGGTGGTTATAGTAAATATAGCAATTCTTTATACTTTTTATCCTATTTAAGAAAGGCTACAAACAACTATGAACATATATGATGGTGACTATTATTTTCTTAATACAGTTTGAGATTGAGACTTGCCTTCTTATTTTCTTGTGCATACCTTTTTGTGTGATGTGAATGGATAATTGATGTACCTGATTGTCTTGAAGTGTACCAAGAAAAGGTGGAGGGACCCCATGCTGAGCTAAGTACGCTATTGTTGATTTATGTGCATAGATGTAAATATATGTTAGCATATTCTTATTTTGTTTTAATATTGCATTTCTGTTTTAATCAATTGTGAATATTTCTTGTATAAATGCACTTGCATTCCATGGCCATTTAGATATTGAAAATGATTTATTTTGAATGATTAGTTTCATTAAAGAAGGACAAACGAGGTCTCTAAGTTAAAGCCTCTTCTTTGTTAACTAAGATTGAATTGAAATCAATGTTCATTATTTCCCATGATTTCCTAAATTAGATTTATATGCTTTATTTCTATGATTTGGTATTTTAAATAAGTGAAAATATTTTTGTTGAATGAATAGAAGAAATAAGGAAGGACAACCATGGCCTCTGAGACAAGAGCCTCTTCCTTGTTATCTAAAATTGAATAAGATCATTGTTCACTTTTTCATATGCTTTCATAGATCAGATTTGTATGCTTTCTTTATATGCTTCCCTAGAACAGTTTTCTTGCTTTAATAGAAAATAAATTTGATAAATCTTACTTTGATGAGTTTTATGAGACACTTTCATCATAAAGGTGTTTTATAAAAGGTCTTTATAGTTTTATATTTTAGCAATTTATGTTTGTAGCTTTCCATTTTCAGATTGTAGCATGCATTTATTTATGTTTGAGTATCTAAGCAATTGCTTTCTAAACTAGTTAGATCTAAGATCCATATACTTTGGTGTGTTTCTAAGTTTACCAACCCAAATTGATATTAAAATACATGCTCTAATTTACCTCAATAAATTAGACTTACAGAAGCTTCTAGAGAGGGGTTGACATGGACTTAAAATAGAGAATTGACCTTAACTAAAATTAAAATTTGAATTTTCAAATATGAAGTTGACCTGAGCTTTAACATTTTAAATATTCCCTAAATAGAAAACTTAATATAATCCTCCTTAACCAACCAATTTGGACTAGGTTATGCCTTATTTGGAGGGCTAACAAACCCAACATAATTTACTCAACTTTTCTTAAGAATAAATGTCATATATTAACAACTCATCAAGTTGCCTTTAACATCTCCTTTTGGGGAACTTAACCAAATAATGGGGCTCCAACTTTGACTAGACATATCTCCTTAATTGTAAGGAGTTATGTGGTATACCACCTATTGCTGGAATCAACATGATGAGGAGAATAAAATAAAGATGTTCTTAAGAGAAAAAAATGATTATCTTGGTCATTTTATTCTTCAAAAGTGGGGCTTCTTTGGTTTCTACTTGGGTTGACATCAATGACAACCAAATTTCAAAAATATTCCCATTTAGCATTGATGGCAATACATGTGATCACCCTACAAATGATGCTCCCCTTGATTCCATGTTCTTGATCTTCCTCTCCTGAATTCTCTCCCCCTTTGACATCAATAACAAAGGTTGACTCCCCTTGACAAAATATCCTCCTTCATATTCATGTAATATGTCTTTATCCCGCTATCTACTTGGCTTGATGGAACATGGATCAATGTAAACCTAGAAGTACACTGAGCTTCTACCGAAGATTCTCAAATGTTTCTTGTGGTAGAGGCTTGGTGAAGATGTAGGGTATTTGTTCCTTTGTGATCCCAATGTATTCTACCTTGATATTATTCTATGCAACGTGTTCCCAAAGAAAGCGTTATTTGACAAGAATGTGTTTTGTTTTTGAATGCATAGCATTATTATTGGAGAGACTTATGGCACATGTGTTGTCATAGAATATCATAATGGGCTAATCGTACTTCACTTGGAGATGCTACAGATTTTGCTTCATCCATAGGACTTGAGTGCAACATGTTGTTTCTACTATATATTTTACTTTTGTTGTTGACAAGGATACTGAAGACTTCTTCTTTCTTAACCATTATATGAGACAATCACCTAAGTACAAGGCCACTCCACTAGTGATTTTATGATCATCAAAATTTCTTGCCCAATCTGCATCTGTATAAGATTTCATAGTCAATTCATTCCCTTCAAATCCCATAATCCAAAAATATGTTGTTCCTTTAAGATATCTGAAGATCCTTTTTATTGCTACAACATGGGATTATTTTGGTGTTGCTTGGAATCTTGCCACCTTTCCAACTACCTACATCACATCTGGTCTTGAGGTTGTCACATACAATAGGTTTCCAATCATCGATCTATAGTCTCTAGTCTGATTCCTGATATTCAATGCCCTTGCTTAACTTGCAACCAATCACTATGAGAGTGCTAACTAGTTTACATTCCTCTGTTTGGAACCTATTTAACATTTCTTTGATGCACTTGGTTTAAGAAATGAATATTCCATCATCTTCCTGAGATATTTAGAGTCCCAAGAAGAAATTCGACTCACCAAGTAAGGATATCTTAAACTCACTCTGCATATCGTTGAAAAAAGTCTCACTCAACCTACCATCATCACTTCCAAAGATGATATCATCCACATATAATTCAATGTTGATTAAGTTGTCTCATTCAATATTTATATATAATTTTCTATTGACACTTTCTCTTTTGAATCGTTGTTGTAAATACATGTCCATACATGTATACCAGGCTCTAGGATCCTTCTTTAGACCATACAAAGATTTCTCCATCTTTCACACATAGTTTTTCTATTTTGTAATAAAAAATCCTTCAAGATGCTCTATGTAGACGTCTTCTTCTAATTCTCCATTTAGAAAGGTTGATTTGACATCCATCTCATACACCTTAACCTTTCTCGAGAAGGCATAGGCCAAGAACATTCTAATTTCTTCTGTCATGGCAACATGTGCAAACGTTTCTTCAAAATTTATTCATTCAACTTGAGCATATACTTTACATACCAATATTGCCTTGGTCCTAGTTACTTGTCCATATTCTTTCAACTTGTTCCTAAAGGCCCATTTTGTGTCAATGATATTATTTTCCCTAGTTCTTGGAACCAATTCCATGTTTCATTTTTTTCAATATGATCCAATTCTTCTTCCATGACTTTGATCAAGTTTTCATGGCTAACTTCTTCAAAGTTGCTAGGATCAACTGTGGATAATGTGGAAAATATACAAGGGTTGAGTTCAAGACCAAGGAAAAATCCATCTCAAAACCATTATAGTCAGTACACACTAAACTATGTCGACCGAGGATAACTAAAGGATTGGAAGGTGAACACTATTTCATGTTATTTATCAATGATTACACCAAAATGACAACAATGAGTATTCTAAAGAAAAATTCAAAAGAATTTGAATGCTTCAAGATTTAAAAAGAGATGGTTGAAAATGAAACATAATTGAAAATAAAATTCTTAATATTAGATAATGGAGGATAATTCACGTCTAAATAATTCCAACACTTTTGTGAAGAAAAACAAACAAAGTGACTATTCTTGGCAGCTTGGGCACCTTCACAAAATGGAGTTGTTGAAAGAAAGAATAAAACGAGAGAGGAAATGGCTAGAACTATGTTTCATGACTCCAAACTAAATAATATCTTTTGGGTACAAGAAATAGAAACATATTTTTCAAAGTTCTTGGTTTCGAAATTTTTGGTATCTCTCTTATTGCTTACATTTTGCTAGTTTTGACTAGATTATCAAAGTGCATGTGACCCATTCTCTTGTGCCAAAACCAACTTTCATCCTCTTTCACCAAAAAGCGAATTTATTTTCCAATTTCATCTAAGGTGTATATGTTTTCTAGGGTCCTTGATGTTGTCACCACTATTCTTCCTCATTTCTCCCTTCTTATTTCACATTTATTTGAGTCAGACAAAAGTGTGTCTCCATAATCACACATTTGAATCACACTCAATAGGTTATGGTTCATATTTTCAATGATAAAAACATATTGTTCCACAACATTCTTACTTCCAAGCTTTATTGTACCCTTTCCTAAAACATTGGTTGAACCATCATTTCCAAATTAAATTGTTCCATCCTTTTCCTTTTCCACAAATATAGATTTGTCTTTGTCCCCTATCATATGTGTTTAACAGCCTATGTCGACATACCATACACTTTTCTTGCTTTGGGATCGTAAATAAATCACACAACTTTCATCCTTATTCTTCCACACTTTTGAAGGTTCTTTTGGAGAAACTCTTGAACCATTCATTGGCTCCTTTGGAGGATTGTTCAACCTGCAATGTTTTTCTACATTTCCAAAATTGTTGTACTCAAACACTCTACTTCATTACCTAAAGATCCAAACCTATTATAATTTTGGTTGTAATCTTCTCGAGGTTTTATAGGATAATTATTTCTAGAGTAGCTTCCAATGTTTATTTTATTCTTAGCATAAGCTTTACAATCCATAGCTTTGTGCCAAAAATTATTGCAAGAATAACACACACCAAGGAAGAAACTTTAATACCTGAGAGTGGGAGATATTCTATGTGGTGTAGCTCTTGAAAAACCTTCCTCTTGAGTCTTCTTCATTGTTGATTATTGATTCCACGTCTTCTTATCTTGAACCTTCTCTTCTAAGAGCATGCATTCATTCTTCTTGATAAGGCCCTTGATGATATTTACATAAATCTTATGCTCAAATTATTTTGTTGTTGTCATGGAGCTCAAACCCTTATCAACATAGATTGGCTTGTATCCTAACCCAGATTTGTCATTGCATGACCTTTTACTACTAACATTTTCATCCAACATTTTGGTGTTGTTAACAAAATTCTGATGGACATTTTTCTTCTGAACTTCCTTTCTTAGAGAGACTATCTCTGCTTCCAAATTTATTTTATATTGGATTTTTCTTCCATTGGGCTTTTTATTTTTTCTTCAATCTTTTTCACTTCCTCTAATTGGACTTTTAGGTTTTTGATGATCGTCTTCAATTTTTCATCCTTCTTGTTGAAACTTCTAGAATGTTATTTTAGTTCACTCAGCTCCCTTTCCAACGCCTTGACATATTGCTTTCTACCTTTAGATCCTTTAAAGAGATGAACAATTCTCTTTCAAGCTCTACCTCACCTTATTCTTCATCATCTTTAGGGGATTCCTTTCGGTTTTCTGTTGCTATAAATAACTCTCTTCCTAAGTCATTATCGTTGTCATTGTTTCCTTATTCATGAAATGAAGAATTGTCTTCTTTCAATAGAGACTTTTCTTGAAGACTTTCATTTTACCTTGTTTCTTGTATATTTTATGATTCTTCTTTACTTCTTAGGAACTTCTTCTTCTTCATCATTATCTATAAACTTTGCATAAGCACATTTTGAAGTGAAATGATCAATTTCACCACAATTAAAACACTTCAAGGGGATCATACCTTTTTACTTTATGATTCCTCTCTTCAAATTCCTCACAAAATTGGCTCTTTCTTCATCTAAAACCTTGCTACAACTGCAACTAGTGCTTGGATTTAACTATTTCTTATTCTTCCCTCACTTCTTAGATGTCATAAAACCTGCTTATTTGTTGGATTGGTTCATCTAATTTGTTCTCATTTGATAGGTTGTAAGTATTCCATGTAGCTCATCCATGCTGACATTTTCTAAGTATGATATTTCTTCTAGAACTAAGACTTTAGAGTCAAATCTCATTGGAAGAGATTTTAGTGCCTTTCAGAAAATTACCTTGTTTTTTTTTGGTTCTCCCAATCCTTGCATGGAATTTATTATTTCATTAACTCAGAGAAAATACGCTGCAATATTTTCCTTTTCATACATTTTTAGTTGTCGAAATTTTCCTCTGAAGGTCTAAATCTTTTCCTCCTTGAATTTCTTATCCCCTTCATATATGCTTTGAATCTTATCCCAAACTTCTTTTATAGATGTGAAATGCATTACTTTAACATAAACTAAACTTGTTAGACCACTTAAAATAACATTTGTGGCTTTTGCATTACTTTGATGAAGCTTCTTACAAGCATCATCTGTTGTAGGGATAAAGGGTTCTTTGTATCCACTTATTATAGAGTGACAAAGATAAAATCTTTTTGCATGAACATATGCTTTCATTATTCCACTGCAAAATGAATAGCTTTTTCCATCAAACATTGAAATTCCATTTTTGGTGTAATCCTTAATATTTTTTCTAGTGGTTAGAATGCTTGTGAAGTAACTCGCTCTGATACCGTTTGTTGGAAATATTGAGAGGGCGGTGAATCAATATTTCACTTCAATTAGTTAATTCTTAAAATTTTAGAGAATTAAATGTTATTAGAGCACAACGCAAACTAGCATCACATCACAAGAGCAATACACAAGAATTTTATGTGCAAACTGTTATGGGAAAAAAACCACCAATTGATTTTCTAATGAATTTATAAGTACAATATTTATTAGCTGTAACTGAAAGGGAAGCTACAACTTCCTAGTACTATATAAAAGCATTATATTTATCATGAATATCCAACTCCTGAATGGATGCTTCAACACCCTGGTTTTACCAGCTCCAACTAGAAGGACACTCCAACGCCCTAGTTTCATCAACTCCAACTGAGAGGATGATCCAACACCCTGCAAGCTCTAACTTGACCTGGAACCACCCTTCCACCTTTAAGTATTTCAGACTCCAACATGATGGAGACTTCACTCTTCGCCTTACGCCACCCAACCACCCTGAAAATAAAATATAGAAGAATAAATGTGGGCACTCGTATCAGGGACAACGACTAACTTACAATATTTTTCCAAATAAACCATTTTATACTAATGTATGCTCCAGAGAAGTAGCGGTGTGCCAAACTTTATAAAATTGTCAAACTTGAGAAATGTTTCTTGTATACTTCTTTAGCACTTATATTAAACTCTTGCCTCAACAACAACTTAATCATAAACTGAACAATTTACAAAACTTGTTTCATACCTCACTTAAGCTTGCTAATGAGAAATGTATTTTTTTTGCCAGTAATTCCTTTAGAATTCTGTCAGGTTTATTTGGAGATGACCCTTATTAGTCCTATCAAAATTGTGCTTCCTTCAATTTCCCTTGGACTTATTTTGACCAGACCTTCTTGAATTCCCCTTAAATTTCAAATGAAGTTTCCTCAGACTTTTGAAAGAGTCCAACATCTAACACCACAATTATGCCTTCAGTAGGGTTGGAGACAAACCTTGCAATCACTTCATCCTTAGCCCTATGATCATGCCTTTGAATATGGTCTCTGTCTAGCCTTAGAAAGCCCCAAAATAGTGCACATAAAGCCTCAAATGTTCTACCTTGGAGGTTCGATAAAGTAGACAAGATGGACCTTAACTTTGGTGCAGATTAGGCTTGAAAATGTGCCACAAACATAGGGCTTATACTATGCTTAATCAACCTTATAAAAATATGTGAAGAAGTGTCATAGGGGCCTCAGGGAGACAAATATTATAGCTCTCTAATAGTGCTATATGGATCTCAAAAGTATCCCATATCAATGCCTTAAATTTTCCCTAGATCAATCTCAAAACGATATCAGATCCAATGAATATTCCCCACATAAAGATGCCTAAAAAAAAGCAACATCAAGCCCTAATAATATGTGAATTAGCCCATGAATAGCCTCAAAAATTTCCTACCACATAGGGTTGAATAAACTCAGAAATGTTCTGCAACATATAACAAAAAAACCTTAGAATAATTCCTTATAACCAGTGAAGAAATATACACATAGGGTTTGAACTAATCCATATAAATTCTTTAGGACATTCGAGATGAGCCTTAGGAAAATAGGTGCCAAGTTATGGAACCTCATTCAATAGGGACGAAGAGCCTCAACTCTGCCTTAGCCTAGTCATAGAGCTCGGAGAATAATCTGTGAAAAAACCTTAGATAAGTCCACAAAAAGCCACGAAATAGGCCTAAAGAATTCCACAACAAGCCACAAAACATGATCCTTTGACTAACAAAGAAACACCAATGAATAGCATAGAATTCAAGCCCAAAACTTCTCATAAAATTTAGGCTAATGCTCCATATTTTCATGACTATGCAAGGCCTCATAAGATCATACAATAGATAGATGTTCATGAAAGGATTTTACACCTTTCTTAGAGAGATCTGAACTCTATATATAGAGAAGGAGGAGGATTTTAGAGGGGGACTAACATGGCCTTAATACAGAGAGTCAACCTTAAACAAAATTTTAATTTTAATTTTCAAATATGGATTCAACCTGAGCTATAACATTTTGAAATATTCCCTCAATACAGATCTTAATATAATCCTCCTTAGCTAGTCGATTTGGACTAGGTTATCCCTTTTTTGGGGGGCTGATAAACCCACATTAATTTACTAAAATTTTCTTGAGAATAAATTCCATTAATTAACCAATCATCAAGTTGCATTTAACATCTTCTTTTGAGGCACATGACCACACAACGGGGATCCAACTTTGACTAGACATATTTCCTCAACCGTGAGAAGTTATGTGGCATGCTAGCTACCTTTGGAATCAACAAGATGATGAGAATCATCTGAATATGATATTGAGAGAAAAATTGCTAATCATTCTTGTCATTTTCTTCATCAAAAGAAGGGATTTATTCTAGTTAATGCTTGGGTTTACATAAATGGTTATCGAATTCCAACATACCTGATGTCCTAACACCTGATCTCTTGATGACTCGATAAACTCCAAGTCCTTGGTATTGTCACTTGACAAATACTATAATATCAATTTCCATTAATTATATAGTTCGTTAACTAGCCCATTAGGGCTTCATGCCATTGGGAAATCTAAGGAATTCATAACACCAACACTCACCTAATTTTCTTAATGGATGTCAACCAATGGGCATATCTCTATAACTTGACAAAGTTACTAATCAAGCACTAGCCCCCAGATGCTTCTGCTTCTTAGAGTTGGTTATGATGTTGGGGCATTCCCTGGTCTCCGACCTTAAGCTTAGCAGGCCACTAGTAACTCTGAAAATAAACCTAATAATAAGGACCAACCTAGTTACTACTTTGAGTTGAAGCCCTCTTATGGCTAGGTCACGGTCATGGCAGCCTTACCAACCAATATGAAAACACAAGCAAAGCCTTTTCAACTTGTATTTTCAACTTCTCTCCCTACGGTTTTACTCAAATTTTGAGCAGGAACACTCGTTAGATGCATAATTTAATTCCTCATATAAGGAGTACCCATGTTGCATACTTTCGATGGACCTTGCTACACAAAAAATGATAAATATATGAAAAAGGTGATTGCAATCACGTTTTTCATGTATTTGTCATTTTTTGTGTAGCAATGTCCGTCGGAAATATGCAACATGGGTACTCCTTGGACGGGGATTTAAATTCTACATCCAACGAGTGCTCAAACTCGAAATTTGAGTAAAACCGCCATAGGGAGATAAATTGAAAATATGAGTTGAAAAAAGTAGTTTTGGTTTTTTATCTCTAAAATTTTATGATGTAATATAATATTATTTTATTATTTCCACTATTATTTTATAATATTCCTTGCGAGGCCCATTTTAGACCTCAAAATTTCTCTAATGACTAAATGAAAGTTGTAAACATAACTCAAAGTCAAAGAATGAAGGAGTATTTGGTTCCTTAGGAAGGTAAGGGTTTGGAAGAAGTGAGCTATATTACATATGAAGAGATAGGCTAAATCGGGGAACCATTGAGTTGACACATACCAATCTTGTGAGGATGAACTCACTACTCCTTTACCATGAGACTTTGATGCAAGAGTGCCCTAACAAATCATTGAGAATGCCCACAAACCTCCCCTCTCCAAGTTATTTCTATTGCATGGTAGCATGGATATGTTGGAGAAAGAAACATTGAGGGGAGAGAGATGGTGAGGTAGTATGAATTGTTCATCCTTGGATAATTGTAGTCATTAACAAGGTTGGTTGAGGTCCAAATGAGGAGAACCCCAAAGAGAGTCTGAAATAATAACAACCATCAATTTCCCTCTCCAGTATCAATAATTGTTGAGAGTTCCACAGAGGTGGAGGAAGATCTTGATCCTCATGTCAAGTTGATATGTAATGGACAACCTGTTAGGTCAAACAATAGTGAGCTAGGGTATTTTTTATGATGCTAGGTTAAGCCATTGAAAATTAATTTGAGAAGCATAAGAGGAGGAATAATAAGATTTTAAGGGTATGATAATTATCTACTAGCTTGCAAAGAAAATCAAAAGAAAAGATGGAGATATGAGAAGAAAAAAGGGACATAGGGAAAGGGGAAGCATCTCTCAATAAAGAAAATGAATGAAGAAGGTTCTAGTGGTAGAAAATGGCATAAACAACGAAGGGTGAATTTTAAAACTCTTCTAACCCAACTAATAATGAAAACAATATTTTGTTAAAAGCATTGGCCAACATTTTGTAACAACAATTAAAAGTTCGTGGAGGTGTTTGTGTAATATTATGAAGATTTTAAATTTAATGTAAATACATTGGCTTTGCTTGTGTTTTCCTCTAGTGTATATTGTCTGTGCATTCCAATTACGTGTCATAAGCTTTGAATTGAATTACAATGATGTAGGTGGGGTACACCATAATCAACCTAATGAATAACTATCACATGAGTGATGTTGCCAATAGTAAAGATAGAACTTGAAATATGCCTCCAATGAGTTCTCCACTTTGTTTTTAGACCACAAGCTCATGTCCACCACTTTCCTCGTCTTAGTTGGCACTTCTACCAACCTTATGATCATAATCACCACCCCATATCCTAATGTGGCATCCCACTTAATCTATTGCCATTGCATTCCAATCCTTCAATCCATTATCTTATTGAGTTGATTTGGAATATACTAACATGATATGTGGCCTACTTTGTTACAATGTTTACCTATTTTCCTTTCCCTCCCTAACATATATTCACTTCAATGACTCTTATTTGTTTGTGCATGGCACTTGTGATGTTGATTAAGTTGTCCATATTCACCTATTTTACCATGATAATTTCATGAGAATGAGGAGGGATGTATTTAATGTTGTAACAATTATAAAAATGGTTAACCAATGTTTGAAATTCACATATTGTAATGTCATTTGCATTAAAACATGAAATTTTTTATTCTCCCCACATCACACATTCTCTCTATTCTCCATGATAAATCTTTATGCTTTGAAAATCTAGTCTTTTTTTCTTTTGTAGGTTGATACTATATTACATTGGATTACATTGTTCACTTAGGGATGATTAAACTCAGAACGTTGGGGACCAATGTCCTCATTAACATGGCCATCATCAGTCGGGATGCCTCACCTAGGCTTCTTTGAAAATCTAGTCATCTTTTGCAACTTTTCCAATTTATGGTGAAATAACAACATTTTATAGCATGACCAAGGGTCTCTAAAACTTTTGAAAATAAAAAGTTTTTTTGTATTCAAAATTGTAGTATTTAATGACACAGTCTCAAAACCATCTTCAATCTCTATTTGCACAGCGACCTAGAATTAATGACTCTTCATCGAATGATTTATCTTACTCCAATGTGTTATCAAATCACCATAGTTAAAAAAAAAAAAAAAAAAAAAAAAAAAAAAAAAAAAAAAAAAAACAAATGAGTAGTATTAAAAAAGGATTTTACATGTTTGGAAATCTATGTAATGATTTTTATTTTTATTTTATTTTATTTTACTTATTTTTCGAGAAAGAGACCTTAGATTTGATATTTAAATTGCATTATGTAAACGATAAACTCTGTGTAATGAGATTATCTGATCTGGATTTAAACAGGAACACACCAAAATACAGAGATAACCATATACACAAAGATGCAGCGGAAATACTACTTCATTTAATTAATGGAAAATATTGAAATATGCTTACAACCAGAAATGGAACTAAACCAACTAGGGCGATGGTAGCTTATCTCTGAGAAGAGATGTGCAGCTACATGCCTCTGAACTGTTCTGAACTGTGTTACAATGACGCTCGAAGGCCTATCTATTGTTGAGAAACAATGGAAAACCCTTCACATTCCAAAACCTAACCCTAGAAGATGAAACGCCAAATTGTGGTCCTCGTTTTGGGTAAATTGGTACATCAATTTCTCGGGGTCGTAACTTTGGCATACGATCTCCGTTTGACGCGTATGATAGCTCGTTAGAAAGATCTACCCGAGAACTACCACTTTGGGCAGGGAAATATTAGTCCATGGGCCCATGTTGCCCCCAGATTTCCCAAAACACGTCGTTTAGGGCCTCAAAACGGCTCCGGAAGTTCAGGACCCGAAAAAACTGCTAAAAATAGTAAATTGTGCTACAATTACAGAAACTGAAAAACTGAAAGAGACAGTTGCAGGGGTCCAAATGGGATAGGTGGGTGGCCACCAACATCCACCTGGATCATTCCTCACCCCCTAGGAAGCAATGGTCCCCATTGCGTTGAGTTCCTCCATCTGCTGAACTTGTCGTGCAATCTCTAATGTGTCCAGTAATGGTGGGAAGCATGGTCGATGACGGTCCACATTGAACACTTGGTGCAGGCGAAGGAATGGAGGAATGATGTGCTTCAAATAATTATTCCCCATAGCCTAGGTACTACTGTAAGGACCTTTTCGGAGTGGTTTGAGCTTATGATGGGTTCTGGTAAGGCGTTCTTTTTGTCGATGCAACCAGACTTTGTCACCCACCTGAAACTTATGTGGTACCCCTATGGGTGAGGAGAAGTTGTTCCTATGTTCTGTCATGACCGTATCCCTTTGCTGCTGTTGTTGTTGTGTGGAGGAACCCTTTACGGGGGTCATGGATGTAGCAAGGATCTTCCCCTTGCTTTGGGAGCAAACCAGACAGAAAATAAATTTCCTAGTCTGTGATATGAGCTTGTTGCCTTTCTTAGCAGTGATCAAAGAGGTGGCAGTAGGTGGGGCTACCTCTGGTATCCTGTAAAATGAATTACTCAAAGAAATAGTGACAGCGCGAGGCCTTGACTCATACACAGCATGTCGCCTCCACAAGTATGGCTGGCCTAATAATACATCACAAACATCCAGAGGTGTAACATCACACAATACCTCATCTATGAATGGTTTGATGCTGTAGGTAAGGCGGCACTGTTGGCGAACTTTGAGATCTCGTCCTTCATGAATCCACCCAATACTGTACGGCTGCAGGTGTGGTGTAATCAGTAGGCCCAACCGCTTCATGACCTCTGCTGAAATGAGGTTCTTTTGGCTACCACTATTGACAATGAATTGCAACAGCAAACTCTTCACCCACATTTGTGAGTGGAAAAGACGTTCCCCCTCCTCTGGCTCTTCGAGCTCATTCTTCTGGATCTTGGCAGTGGCAACAATGGTGTTGGGATTTGCATCAATGATCTGCTTCCCTTTGCCATTCCCCTTGTCGGGTTCTGGCTCAGGGTCGGAACATGTATCTGATTCGGAAGCCTTCAACTCAGCCACCAGTCGACTGCTTGGTCCGACACTGCACTTGTGTAGAGTGGTGACTCTTGAACTCACACCACTTTCTTGTGTCCTTCTTCGGCTTCGTGGTGTTGTTCTTTTCTTGCGGCTTCGACGGGTTGTCTTGGGTCACCTTGCCTTGGCTTTGTCCTTTGGACTTCAGATTTGCAGATCCAAAGTCTCGCTTCCTCTGTTTGAACTTTTGCTCAATTTTGACAGCGTATCGATACGTCGTGCCGAGCGAGGAGATGTTCAGGAACTCATCTCTTCCTGGATGTATCTGTGTAGGCAGTCGCAGTATTTGAGTACCAGATGCAGCTCAGAATCTTTGATACCCAACTGTGTGCGAAGGGTATGAAAAATGTTTGTGAACTCTGGCACATCTTGGTCTCGCCCCTGCCGCAGTGTGGTCCATTTGATGTATTTGTCCTCATAGCTTTTGACAGGGTAGTATTGCTCCTTGAT
>APFE030312776.1:15175-33903 GCA_000404065.3 Pinus taeda
ACCTCGTTGGGGACATGCAAAGAAAAACAGAGAAAAAGCAGACTGCTCTGATACCACTGATCTAGATTTAAACAGGAACGCAACAAAATACAGAGATAACCATATACACAAAGATGCAGCGAAAATAATACGTCATTTCATTAATGGAAAATACTGAAATATGCTTACAACCAGAAATGGAACTAAACCAGCTAGGGCGATGGTAGCTTATCTCTGAGAAGAGATGTGCGGCTACATGCCTCTGAATTGTTCTGCACTATGTTACAATGAGGCTCGAAGGCCTATTTATTGTTGAGAAACAATGGAAAACCCTTCACATTCCAAAACCTAACCCTAGAAGATGAAACACCAAATTGTGGGCCCTGTTTTGGGTAAATTGGTACATCAATTTCCCAGGGTCATAACTTTGGCATACGATCTCCATTTGACGCGTATGATAGCTTGTTAGAAAGATCTATCCGAGAACTACCACTTTCGGAAGGGAAACATCGGTCCATGGACCCATGTTGCCCCCAGATTTCCCAAAAAACATCATTTAGGGCCTCAAAACGGCTCCGGAAGTTTAGGACCCAAAAAAACTGCTAAAATAGTAAATTGTGCTACAATTACGCAAACTGAAAAACTGAAAGAGACAGTTGCAGGGGTCCAAATGGGATAGGTGGGTGGCCACCAACATCCACCTGGATCATTATCACATATAAAACATACATTGTATGTAACAAGATTTGTAAAATGTGTGTGAGTTATTTAGACTCCAATAATATTTACTAATATTTATGTCCTATATATCTTGGCAAGATAAAAAAAATTAGTAATATTATCTCTTATTTAACTTAAGATGAAAAGAAAATTAGCGAGGGGGAGTAAATACTTATTGCACAGAAAATTTTTGAGAGATCTATATTAAACTCAATGTAATGATACATATAAATACACAAGATTTTGTCTCAAGGTAGACAAACTATCTTGAACACACAATCCATTGGTTGATTCAATACCTCAACCACGCACTAATAAGGAAAGCTAACTAGTTGGCGGGAATATCTCAAACCAACTAGAGCTCAACAACCTCCTAAATGACTACTTGTCTTAGTCTTCATCCATTGACGTCTTCATCTACATATTCTCTATAGCACTTACTCCACTATAATTTGAAGAACCTCCTTTTCAATGAAGTCTACCTCTGGTCCAACTTGGTACTTTCACTTCGTACCTCAATCATGCAAACATCACTAATTTGTTGACATCAATATAAATGAGCAATCATCCACTGAAATAAATGGGGTTTAAAATGTGAATTTAAGTTACACTTTTGTGAGAATTGCTCATGAAAACTTCATAATTGTACTTTTTTTGGCCGAACTATTTAAAAAAAATTTGGCTGAACTTTCTTTTTTCGGTCAAACAGTTAAATTTAACTTACGAACAAAAAAATTTCCATTTAAATTAACGCCATCCGTGCAATGGATTTTTTGTCAATGGGGAAAAAGCGACAACTAGATTTTTTGACCAAACAATTTTTTCGATTGAACTTTTTTAGCCAAAAAAATGTTTATGTATATGTCGGTCGTGGGACTGTTTCATACTTTTCTATAGTTGTTCGTTCGACGTTTTATTTTCATTGGTTCATATTTGTTTTGGCGATGTTGTGGTAGGCCTGTTGTTGCAACAGAGGAATTTGTGAATGTTGTGTTAGGTTTGTTGTTGCACCAGAGGAATTTGTGAATGTTGTGGTAGGTGTGTTATTGTGCCAGAGGAATTTGTGATGTTTTTTTGTATTGAACTTTATTTTGGGTTCATTGTTTTTTTTTTTTTTTTTTGCAGGATTTTTAGACACTAGAGGAGTTGGTGCACCTCGCCTACACTGGAGAAATTTTGTTTGTCTCTCATCCAACTACACCAAAAAAAACTAGGTATGTCTTCCATTATGTCTGCCTCTCATCTTTCCACATTAAATAGATTATAAATATCTCAAATTTCCAAATATTATGCTTATTTTTCAAAAACAAGTTTGATCAAGTGTATTCATAGTAAACACCAGGCCTAGAATTTGATGTTCTACAGAACCTTTTTTTGGTATTTATACATATTTGACCGTTAAAAAAAATTGAAACCTTAAAATGACCTGTAAAAATGGTTTAAAACCATCAAATTGACGTTCACCAATTTAAATGAGCAAAACAATTTTCTTGACTTTAATGAGAGCTAACAATTTTCTTGACTTTAATGAGAGTTATTTGAAAAAGAATGAGCAAAACAAGCAGTAGGATTTGAAATTCGCATAGATTTTTGATATTTTTTAAGTTTTTAAGTTCAAACCCATGACCTCCCATATGAAGGTTGATCCATTCATCTCTATTTATAATGTTTGCTGACGATGTTAATGTTCGATTAATGTTTCTTCGTAGATGTACTGATCATCCACATCAATATCCAACCTTTTATATTGAACTAATACTTAAATAAAATTTTCTCTACTAACTCCACCACATTCATATTCAAAACAACTACCTCCATCATAATACTATTTTCAGGATCTTTTTGTGATTTTCTGCAATTTCGTTGAATGTCCACCGCCATTATTGTCGAAGTTATTTTTGTATCATCCTATTAGAACAAAATGGGTCCTGCTTGTTGCAGACAAAATGACTAAGGACTAGTAAAATCTAAATTACATACTCCCTTAATATAATTATCTCACTCTATGTCAGAGATCAAATAACAAATCCTTATCTCCATCACTCTGTTCAGGGAAACTCTGCAAAACATATTTAAATCTGAACTATTATCCTCTCTACACACATAGATATGTGACTTTCATATCTTTCAATCTAAAAGCAAAGACAAATTGTCTTCTCCCTCATAAAAGTTAAGGGAGTCAAGTCATTTTTTAACATTTTATAGAAGTCATCTAAGTCTAAAATATGAGATTTTGATTTAATAAAACATTCATACACACCATACAAAATATAGGGACATCATTGGAGTCATACACACACAGATATGTGATTGTCACATATTTCGTGCACCTCGTTTTCATTAGAGGAAACTTATGTTATTAACTATTAGGTCCACTCAAAATTACAATAAATATATAAAACATCTAGGTAAACTTCAAATGCATTTGTTAGGTACCTTTCTAATCAAAGAAATATGCAATTGAGGATCTATTTAGTTAGCACAACTTGATGCAATTCTCAAAGAGGGTTGGTGAATGGTTCATGCTTAAAACCTTTTACTCACTAAAGTAATAAACTACACCACTCTTGGAAGAGGAGTATTATATAATAAGGACTTTTCATTTTAGTTTCTGAACAATCAAATAAAGCCATGTGGTTGACAAAGTTAGTTGACTCAATATTTGTTTAAATTCACTTTACTAATTTTACATTCCATTTAGTCGAGTTCATTGTATTTAATAGGCCATATAGTCAGTTCCATTTTTCATTCAATCATGTCATTATTGTGTTAGATTCCATCATTGTTCATTTTATTTTTGAAGAACATACACCACCTTTGTGTTTGGGGAGGGAAATTGCCTATCATCTCAGTTTGGAATAACATTCATATGAAGATAGCTAAATGTTGTGTTAACAATTTTATACATGTTGTTGTCAGACTACATCGTTATGAGTTGTGTAGTCACGTCGCTCAGTCTGATCTTAACTTACCATGACAGGTCATATATTTGGAGTCCAACATTATCACATCACGTTTCAAATTTTAATTAATGTTTTAAATGATGACATAGTGAGTGAAAAAGGGTAATTTATATGTTGACAAGACAATTTGGGGGGATAACATCATGTTCCTTATCAATATAGATTAAATCATAACAAACTACACTAATATGGATCCTTATCATACTCTAAGCTAGTAACACTGAATACAGAATCACTACTATATAACAGACTATGTGTTTACATACAATCCTGAACCTATACTAATCAATAGCTCTTGTTTATCTTATACGAGTGATGTAATGAAAGTGAGAAATAAGGTGATTACTGGTACTATTCATGAGCTTAGTGCTTATATTAGTCTAGATAGGTAGGAATAGGTCTATAATCCTAGATAAGGGTCTAACACAACTTATTCAACTGATACTATTGGAATGTATCACTATCTTATATTCAATCATTATGAATTTTAAGACTAGTATGGTTACAATTTCATATATCTGTATATTTTGCATAATACTACTACTTATGGAGTTCTATTGCACTATACTTAACTATGAACACTTAAGGTTGTTTCTCGTTTTTATTGTATTTGTTAACCATGTGTTATTTATAGGAATAGTTTAGGTCATGGATTCTAACCATGTAAGCTTGAATAGGATTTTCACTCTTCATATTAAACACAACTATGTTGAACACTATGTTACTTATATCGATATAAGCTTTGAATACACTCTATTCTATGAGCTTATGTTGTGATTGTAACTAACCTGTATTGATTAGGGAAACTAGATAAGTGTAATCTTCATAACCAATAGTGGAATCACTTGTGTTACATTAGCTTACTACCATTTTAATTATGAACTTAGAGATCAGTTCAATAGTCATTGCTTATACTGAGACTGTGCATACCAATATATGTTTTTTTTAAGAAGGTTTACACTTATTTAGTGGTTATGTTGTAGTGGCTACAACCACCCTCCAAAATATTTCCCTGCACCAATTTCAGAGCCTCCCTTGGAGAGTTTCACTTGATGACTGCACACACTTGGGTTCACTCCATGAGCTTGTGTGATTCTTTACATTCGCCTTTCTTGTTTATTGCACTCAAGTCTTTGCATGTTGATTTCTAAGTCATGCTTGCGACTGTTTTCTAGATATGCTCAAAGTCTTTGCTTCGTAGGTGTTTGTTGTGTTCTACATGAAGGCATTTGTCACACTCACACACAAATTCATATTCACTGTCATGCAAGCGTTGTCTCCATCATGAATGATCAATCACGAGTGTCGCACTTATCACTTGCACCATTGGTCAGTCATGATGAACATGTTTGTCAGGATGGTTTGGTCATTTCATCGTCAAGTCATGCGAGTGTGTGTTTGTATGATCACCTATGCATATTTTGATTGTTCACGCACTTAGTCATTTTTTCTGTAGTTTTGATGACAAGACTCCTCGTTGACAGCCATACCATAACCTTTCTCTTGACTCAATCGATTGTCAACCAAAAAACCACAGAAGCACCATGCTAGCTCTTTCAAGTTGTGTTGCCTACAAGCAATTCAATGAGCACTCATGCTGGTCACCCGGACAGTCGACTGACTGTTCATCTCAGAAATTTTGCAGTTCTCATGGGCAGGCCTCCCACTGTCCATCAATCAACTCAACTCTAAAATTTTGTAGAGATGATCAGCAAGATAGCCTCCCGGCCTTAATGCATTTTTCCCAACCAGCAGCTCCCAACAGTAGACCACCTATTCCCTCAAGGAATTGTGTAGTTTCTGTTGCCAGTGACTGAGAAGCCAACTAAAAGTTCCCTCTGGGTATTGCGCAAGTCTGGCTGCCAGTGACCCCAACAGCCAACTAGAATTTCCCTCTTGGAATTGTGCAGATATGGGTGCTAGTGATCCAGCAGCTAATTGGCAGTTCCCTCTGGTGTTATAGAAATTTTTGGGCACTTCAACCCCAATTAAAAATGTCCATAAACTGAGGGCTCCTAAGTCCCTAAAAGTGTTGCTTCACTTCCTAAAGGAACAAGGTCAACTGATTACATCATTTCCCAGAAGTTCTCCACTGAAAACTGCTCATAAATGGTCAAAACTGGACCATACTGAAAGCTCAACGCAGAGGGTGCGATGCATATCACCTTCCTAATGTACAGGGTGTGATGCATACTGATTTTCTCCTCTGTAGGGTGCGATGGTCTGGAATGGACAAATGGCAGGGACCAAAATGTGAGGTGAAAGATCATGGAATCTTCCAGAAGCTTCCCCTCTGACACTTGCCACTCCATTTCTAACCAGGGATGAGTAAGAGATCATCATTCTCCAAGTGGAAGCAGGAACTATCAGAGAGAGGACACTAATCAAGATCCCAAAATATGACTCACCTCTCTGTAATCATCTATATATGGATCCCTCATCACAGAGATCCAGAGGCTGGAATTTTGTATCTTATAGAGAAGTGTTGTTGGTATTCTAGTGTACATTCACAGTGTTGGGTGATCTAGCTTTGCTTGAGGTGAAGAAGGGGATTCTTAGCTGGAGGATGATGTGGGGTCAGAGCACATGGTTGTAATCTTCTTGCTACTTTTCATCTAAATAAAGTTATTCTTGTTTCCTTCCATATTCTTGTGTACTTGTTTATATATGCTTGTATATGGTTAAAGCACATCTGATCTTGCATTATTTATGAGTTTAGATCCTTGTTTCTTGCATAGTAGTATGTTGCTGTGATTCCACAGGTCCTTTTGAGGTTGAGCAGACAAAGAGGAAGCGGCAAAACTCTATCAAGAAGGAGAGGAATCGAGTGCAAGGCTCACGTTGGGCCTCTTGGTTCTCCTCTCATCTATTTTCATAAAAGGAATCAATAGTAGACTCTGATTGTTTGTTTCTAAGATAGCCACCCATCTTAGTGGGAATAACAACATCCGAGTGGAAACTATTCTCTTATAACAAAATGGCGACTCCGCTGGGGAGCGACTAGATTACTTGTTAGCCTATATATCCTTGTTTCTTTTATAAACATACAGACGGAGCCTGAAGTCAAGCCAGCTAGCATTTGAACTGCATTTTTCATACAAATGCAAAGTAGATCAATGCTGCTTTAGTCAATCTTCGTGTTTTTTTAGGAATTAAACAATAGATCTACAAGCAATCTAATTGCCCTAAGTGGTGGCTCTAGTAACCTCTTAGATCACCCCTATGTTTTACATACATTGATCCTTACTTATTCAGCCGAAACACCTGAACTAGATTGCAAACTGTGAGTGAAATCTCGTTCAAAGTCTCGTACTGTAACCATCGCACCCTGCCTTCAAGGCAGCCTGTATGCATCGCACTTCCCGAATGGAGTAGGTGCACTGCATACTGAGTTCACTATGTAACAGGTGCAATGGTCAGGGAGGATTGACTTTACCCTCCGACTGTGGATTTTTCTCACTGTTTTCAGTCTTTTTCATGAATTTTTTTGTCTGTAATCAATGTATTTCTGTGATTACCCCCTTCTCTTGCATTATTCCACCTACTTAGTGCAAAGAACTATAAACGTTTTTTTATGTATTGTGCGTCGTTTTAGTTCTCTTTTGTAAAAAGTAGCATAGTCGAACTGTCGTCTCTAGATCTGAAAGTGTCGTAGCTGTTGTTTTCAGTTTTAGAAAGCAATTCCATTGTTTTAGATAGTTGATTATACAATTACTATTGCATAAGATTTGAATTACTAGTTTTAAAGTGTTGCAAAGCAATTTCCATTTCAAAATCACAAAGTGTCTCTCTTGCTTTCACTTCGTTTTGAAAAAGAATCTTGTTGAGTACAGTCTCTTTAAAAGTAATTCAGTTTTGCACATAGCTTTCTTAGCATCATTTACACATTAAGAGAGCTAAAAAACAATACATGCATGTGCATTTTCATTTTGAATGCTTGGCTTGATTTAGGACTGTGCATATTAGCGTGTGCTCTGTGCTCTATGAAGTAAAGATGCTTGACTTTCTTCCCTTTAGTAGCTAGGATTTTCATTGCTGAAAGAAGATAAAACGTCTATTTATCATCTTAGATTGCATTTAGGAATTGTACATATATCACGTGGTGAACCTGAAAGGCAAACTGTTAAGAAAGATCAACTTAAAATAAACCCAATGAATCTAACAACGCTTTGGAACTTAACGCACAACATCTAGAGGTCTAGGCTAGAGACGTATTCTGGTGTCGTAAAGCCTGGTAACTGTTGCTTTCAGTTTTGGTTGGGTGATTCCTCCACTCTGAGGCGGCAAGTGCCAGTATGGACTTGTGCTCCCACGTACCATTGTGTATATATTGGGAGACCACAATAGGCTGCATCCTTTATCCTTAGGAAGCCGTGTCTACCACCCTACTGATCATCATGCACCGAACACAGCATTCGGGAAGATTGACTACCATACCGTAAAAAGTATTCTGCAGTTTTACGATTGGTTTGGTAATACTCTCTGCCTAGATCTCCAGAGAAGTCCATTTTGCTCCTTTTCAGACTCCTTAAAGGAAAAGGTCCTCTGAGCGCTTGTCACTTCAAGCTCAATAAAAATTGAAGGCGACTAGAGTCATCTTTTGTTTTTTCTCGACTCTTTAAAATTGAAAAAAACAAGTTGTGTCAAAGAGTCTAAAATTCATTTAATTCGAAAAAACATTTTTCCCTTTATTTTGAGTTGATCAAATAATCCGTAATCGTGGAAGAAAGTCAATCAAAACCCCATCGTTCGCGGAGACTTACGAGTCAACCATCGTTGACTCTGGAAACGAAGCCATTCCGGACGAAGCGAACTCGTTTAACTGGGTCAAAGTCCCCTAGGTTGGTTGGAGCAAACACTCCAACATCCTCAGAGACTCTGGTTACTCCGAACATTTCTGGAATCCCTACCTCTACAGAAGAAATTCCGCAACAGCAAAAGGACATTACAACTAATCCTAGTGTGATGGTTAACACTTCTATTCCTAAACCGGTCCCGTATACGGCCGATTCGGAAGGTGTTACTCCCTGACCGTCTGCTACTGCCGAACTTACATATTCTTCAGCACCAGAAATATTTTACGGACCTGATGGTCTACCTCTTCCCCCTGGATTTATTTCCATAGAAGAGATTGTGGAGGATCCTCCATCTAGCACTCCAACGCAACTTGGAGCTGGGATCACCCTATATCCTTCTTCATCATAGAATATTCACCCATCGTCGGAAGTTCCTAAAGAATCGCTAAGGAATATTTTGGATAGACTTAATATGTCTAAACAATCGTCAACATCAAGGACTATGTCACCCAACATGGCAACAACAGCAGCTCCTTCTTCTATTCCGACAATGTTTGCTGGCGTACCATCTATCCCAACCAGCTTTCAATCGTTGGATGGAGTCCATCCTGGGACTATTTCGATAGTAGGAATGTTCCCGTCTGTTCGTCCGGAATTATATCTGGAATCTCTTACGTTGAGTCTCGACAAATTTATCCATCACAAGGTCAATTTGGGTAAACTGGTCCCTAAAGGCAAATTATTCCTTTGAGCACTGGTTTACCGTCGTATGGAGGGTCGTATACCCTTTCATTGTCTTCCCCAGAAGGACAACCATGCGTGAGTTCGCAACAAAATTTGGGTTATGCTGGAATCACAACTAGCGGTTGGGTCCCAATCCTGTCTCAACAACCAAGAGTTGTATACTCAATACAACAAAATTCATCTATGACAAACATCCCCACTACGCCAGCTATTGTGGCATTATCGCAAGTACAAGCGTCACCAGTTGTATGCCAACGTCAAGTTTCACAGGTTGCAATACAACAATCTCTTGTACCTCCGACACAACCACAATCTCCCATTAGTGGAATGGCACAGGTTCAAATGGGGAACACCAATCCCCATCTTGGTCAAACAGTCAGTGCCAGACAACATTCTGTGGCTTCATAACCATGGCTGGTGCAATACCAACCGCAATTCCAACAAGCTTACCAAGGATATGAGCAACAAGTCTTTGCAAGTAATGGGTAGCAGTATCAACCATATCATAATGGTTATGCCCATCAACCTTACCAAAGTTACCAACATCAAATGCATTATTCTGGTATGCAAAGGCCGACTGCTCAAACCATTCTGTCTTATCCTGGGTATGCTCAACCAAGCCTGAATCAATAGTTGCCCTTCGTGGAAACTCTAGAGTTACCGATCTAATACGACTAACGAACGATCCAATTGCCTATGCCCCTTGATGGCCGGCGATTCCGCATAAACTTCCGTCGGGTATTCCTAAATTTAATGGAAATCTGGGTGAAGACCCATCGAATCATGTGATGACCTTTCATCTATGGTGTTCGTCAAACACTCTCAATGATGATTCGATTCGGCTTCACCTCTTGTAGCACACGTTAACTGGTCTAGCAGCAAAGTGGTATATCGAACTGCCTAGAGCTTCATTTGATAACTTCAGTACCCTAGCCACAACCTTTTTAACCCATTTTCAGTTACCTATCAGGTACAAAACAAGAACTGAGCTGCTTACCAATTTCAAATAGACGACAGCCACTCACATATCCGATCATATTCATGAGTGGCAGCGTCGTCGTATAATGGTAAAAACATATGTTCCTGATCAGTTATTGGTTGAATGGTTTATTAAGCCGTTGTTACCCGCTATTACAGAAGATGTGGCAAAGGGGGGAGTCGTCACTAAAGAGCAAGTTATTGCTCGTGCACGATATCTAGACTTGATCTATACTTAGTCTAGCATGCTCTACGATAAAATCCCTCACGTTCCTAGACCAAAATTCTCCATTCCTTCGCCTCCTAAATCAAACAAAGACTCTCATGCCGGTGATGGTGTGATAGATATGAAAAGCACTAAAACCGCAAATGCCACATTGAAAAAGGCCCGCATGGTTTCAAGTCAAGATGCAAATGACAAACTTCTAGCCTCGGAAGTAAATGTTGTGTCAATAGACAAAGGCAAAGAAACCAAGCAACCAGGAGGCAAGAAGAAAAAACAAGGGAAGAAGAAAAACCAGGGAGACTCATCTCCTAAGAAATCTTCTGCGAACCCTTCTAGGAATGTGAAACCCAAATATCCGTGCAGTATATGTGACGAGGATCACTGGACCAAAGAGTGTCCATATAAAGAAGAACTTAGAAAATTGTTCAAAAGTTCAAAAACCTCGATTGTACTGACGGCTCCGTTTCCAAACCCTGGGACAAATCTGGGTGCTAGCGAAAATGCTTCCCCGTCCCAAGTGTTAATGTTGTTAGTCTCGAAGTAACTGAATGATACTCTAATAACAACAAGATGTAAAGATTACGGGAATCCACAGATGTTGAACAACAAGGATAAAGATCAACCTAGTAGTTCAACAACGACTTCAACAGAAGTCGTGCCACCCATCATTCCTGAATTAACAATAAAACCGCCAAAGGGAGTAGTACACAAATAGACGTTTAATCCTCGTGCCCGAGAAGCACAACACTATAATATAGTGGAGGATTTAGCTCAATCTCCATCCGCGATGTTGACTCTTGAGGTATTGCAAAATTGCCCCTCCCAAAAGCAGGCTTTATTATTAGCAATAGGTGGGATTGACCCAACGGATTCCAATCTTGTATCTTTTAATCATAAAGGATATGACCCTCATTTACCAACTCAACTAGCTTTCCTCATTCAAGTGAAAGCCCTCAACAAAATTGTTCATAGAACAATTATTAATGAGGGGGCATCAACATGTATCATGTTGATGAGTTGCTGGAAAACTTTGGGGTCTCCATCTTTGTCGCGATCGTCAACAACATTAAAAGCATTTGATGGACCTACGTACACCTCGTATGGGATACTAAGTAACTTGGAAGTCGAACTGGGGGGAAAAACAGTAGAAATCGGTGTTGAAGTCATCGATGGGAATCTTGATTATAACATCCTACTGGGAAGACCCTAGATATATGCCATGGCAGCTGTTGTGTCGACCTACTTTAGGAAAATTGCATTTCCTTCCCAAGGAGGAATTCAACCATCGACCAACAAAATTTTCTCCCCAACAGTTTGCAAGTTACGGGAAGCATTCCAATGATCCATGGAAGCCCTAGCATGCTTCATAATATTGGAGTAGGCCTACTAAAAGATCCTACGTTAATGGGAACTTTTACCCTACCGCCTCCTACCAATTTGGCGGAAGTGGATAATGTAGGAACCTGCAATATGATATCTTCCATTCAAAAGATATCAGAAAACGATGTTAAATTGGATCATTCGCAGGTTTTGCCTCTAACCCTGATGGAAATATTATAGCAATCAATGTTCTCAACATGGGAGGCAAACCGGCATCAACACTCGTCAAGCGTTTGGATAGATAGGTCTAAGGAATATGGCACCCCTTCAGATCCTTGGTCGCAAGTACACCTTACAGATGAAGGAATCATTCAATCGATCATGATTAATGGGGCACCATGGGAAGATCACCACCATCGTTCCCATCTTCTGACTTGGAAAGAAGATAATTACGGCGACCTACAACATCCTTCAGTATTTGACTTTCTAACGAATACTGTAAACATGGTGGATTCTGAGAGAAACCCATCCAATATCGAAGAGACTATTGCCATAAACATCTCGACCAAAACAAATATTGTGGAGAACATTCATGTTGGCAAATCTTGTTCTCCTTCCGAACTAGAAATATATAGCACTCTCTTTCGCGAGTTTAGAGATGTCTTTGCTTGTTCATATGATGAAATGCCAAGTATCGACTCAAGCATAGTTGAACATGAAATTAAGATGTATTCAGATGTCAAACTGGTATGACAGCAGCTAAGGTAGGTGCACCCCAAGAAAGTCGTTGCCATTAAGGCAAAAGTTGAAAAACTCCTCCATGCTGGTTTCATTTACCCATTCCTCTAACCGATTGGGTATCGAATATTATTCCTGTGATGAAAAAACAAGGAACGATTATAGTGTGCATTGATTACAAGGATGTAAATCAAGCTTGTCCAAAAGACAACTACCCTACACCCTTTATCGACCAGATAATTGATGAATGCACCGGATGCGAAATCTTTTCATTCATGGATGGATTTTCCGGGTATAATCAAATAAATATCCGCCCACAAGATCATTCAAAGACTGCATTCATTTGTCTGTGGGGCACATTCGTGTATCGCAAGCTACCCTTTGGTTTGAAGAACGCAAGGGAAACTTTTCAAAGAGCAATGAACTATGCTTTCCATAACATCAAAAACATCGTTGTAAGAAGAGCTTCGGCGTAAATCACATGAGAAAGACCTTTGTCGACGCGTTTTGAACCAACAAGTGTGGTTCATCGTCAGGACAAGTTGAAGACAGATCTGGCATAACAAGTTAAATAGACAGAGCAGAGACTCTAACGGCTATAAAACAGCTATAATTGACCCTAGGACCAAGGTAACAAATTATAATAATAAATTTGAAATTTTTATTATTTTATAATATTAATATTATTTTTTTCTAAAATAAGTGAAATAGTATACACGACATATATTTGAATAAAAATCTTTATGTTATTAATAATAATACTATAGAGCCATTCATATTCCTAAAATTAGAGTTCGGAGTAAATGATAAATATATAATTCTAATGGTCATAGTCTTAAATTAATAACTAACTCATGTGTACATTATTATTAAATAATAATTTACACATAGAGTTAGTTATTAATTTAAGAACCTATGACCATCAGAATTATATATTTATTCATTTACTCCTAACATCCTATTTTTTAGGAATATGAATGGCCTCTATTAGTATTAATTTATTAATAACATAAAGATTTTTATTCAAATATATGTCGTGTGATACTAATTTTACTTATTTCTAGAAATAAAATAATAAAAATTTCAAATTTATTATTATAATTTGTTACCTTGGTCCTAGGGTCAATTATAGCCGTTTTATAGCCGTTAGAGTCTCTGCTCTGTCTATTTAACTTGCTATGCCAGATCTGTCTTCAACTTGTCCTGACGATGAACCACACTTGTTGGTTCGAAACGCGTCGACAAAGGTCTTTCTCATGTGATTTACGCCGAAGCTCTTCTTACAACAATGATGGATCACAGAAGCCTCAATGATACAATCAAAAACATCGTTCAACCTTATCTCAATGATCTCCCATCTCATTCACAAAAGAGGACCGATCATCCATGCCATTTGAGAGCAATATTTCTATGTTGTCGACACTACAAGATAAGACTCAATCCACACAAATGTGTGTTTTGTGTCAGTTATGGCCGTTTACTTGGCTTCGTTGTCTCAAAGGATGGGATTTGTCTCGACCCTTGCAAGGTTCGGGCAATCATCGATTTGCCTCGACCTTCAAGCCTGCTTCAGATTCAGAAACTCCATGGGAAAGCAAATTTCCTCAGGAGGTTCATTCCAAATTACGCCGAACTAGCTAAAGGTTATACTTGTCTTTTGAAAAAGGATGTACCCTTCGTTTGGGACTAGGTCGTGCAAGCCTCCTTTGATGCTTTAAAGAAATATCTAATACAAGCGTCATTAATGTATGCTCCTAATTATCAAAAAGACTTTAACCTGTATTTGGCGGCAGCAGATACGACCATAGCAATGGTTCTAGTTCAAGAAGACAATGGAATTGAACATCCTATATATTATTTAAGCCAAAACTTAAATGATACGGAAATGAAATACTCCTATGTTGAAAAGCTCGCCCTCGCAGTTGTTCAAGCAATACAGAGATTTCGACACTACGTCCTCTTCAGAAAAGCTACCATTTTATCAGATTACAACCCCATGACTTATATATTGTCGCGACAGTTGCTGGGGGGCAAGTATTCAAAATGGATAGCAATTCTACAAGAGTTTGATTTGGAATTCAAAAAATCCAAATCAAAGAAAGCCCTCGTATTCGTGGAGTTATTATGCAATCTCCCATCGTCGTCCAACGATGCAACATCCGAAGAAGCAATCGTGGATGAAAATTTGTTTCTGATATATTCAAGCAATTTGTGGTACGGAGATATAATCATTTATCTCCAGACACAAACATATAGGTCTAATACCTCACGCTCTGAACAACGACATATTCGATACCAAGCAAAAGACTACGTGATCGTCGGTGATACTCTTTACCGTCGTGGTATCAATACAGTTCTGCGGAGGTGCCTCACCCTTGAGGAGGCCGAAAAAGTCCTGAATGACTGCCATTCAGGCACATGTGGGGGGCATCAATATGGTTATTCTACGGCGAAAATTTTTTTACGAGCAGGATACTTCTGGCCAACAATGTTCAAAGATTGCATAACGGCAGTTAGAAGTTGTCATGCTTGCCAAATTTTCGATAGCAAAACCAGAAGACCACCCGCACTGCTGCAACCAGTAGTAGTTGTTGGGCCGTTCGCCAAATGGGGCATAGATTTCATGACATGTAACCCCACCTCGACCGGGGGGAATGGGTACATAATAGTCACGGTAGACTATTTTACCAAATGGGCCGAGGCAATGCCTACATTAAACAACAACGGCAAAATGGCAGCCCTTTTATTTTTCAATCACATAGTCTCCAGATTTGGCGTTCCACAGGCCATAGTTACAAATCATGGATCGCATTTTCAAAATCACATGATGGTTGAGTTGGCTGCCAAATTAGGACTGTCCCACGACAGCTCTACTCCACACTATCCGCAAGCTAACAGACAAGTTGAAGCAATCAACAAAGTTCTAAAGCGCATGCTGCAAAGGATGATCAGAGTCCAAAAACGGGATTGGCACCTAATCCTGTACTCGGCCTTATGGGCATACCGGACATCGGTAATAAATGCAACCAGATTCACACCTTTTCAATTGGTGTACGGTCTCGAAGAAATCTTACCGATTCAATGTGAAATCTCGTCCCTCAAACTCACAGTCAACCTTCTCCCCGAAACCTCAGAAGAAGAGGCTCGTTTCTTGGAATTAATCCATTTGGATGAAACCCGTCGTGATGCATCTTCGACTAACGAAGCTCATAAGAAACGAGTCAAAGCACAGTTCAACAAGAATGTCAAACCTTGCGTCTTCTCAGAGGGTGACCTGGTTTTACTCTATGACCAGGAATCCGATAAATTGGGAGCAGGAAAATTCAAATCATTATGGATGGGTCCCTATATTGTTAAACGAGTGTTAGCAAAAGGAGCCTAAGAGTTGATGGACTATGATGGGATTCCAATGGTGCAACCTCGCAATGGGTTGTACCTCAAGTGTTACTATGCTTGATTTCGCATAGTAATCCTAGTGTTTTTGTTACATTTTTGTTTTCACCAAGAGAATTTAATTTGGTTAAGTAATCCACTTTTTGCATCATTGCAGATGTCAAACCTACTGGAATCATTCATTGGATATGCCGATGGGGCAAGTCGTAGTTCACAGAATATGTCTTCTGCGGCATGGGCCATTTTCAATCCCAGCGGCGAGTTAGTAAGTTTCAGAGTGTATATTGGTCGGTCTACGAACAATATCGCTGAATACAGCGCATTGATATAACTCCTTTCTGATGCCATCGCACATTGTATATGCCGACTTATCGTCAGGCTAGACTCACAGCTCATCATTCTACAACTCACCGACATCTATGCTGTACGAAATCCAGCTATCTATCGCATGTACCTAAGGGTCAAAATTTTGGAAAGACAGTTTGATTTCATCTAATATCAACATATTTCCGGAAGTTTGAACACATTAACAAACTCATTGGCAAATTATGTTTTAGATAGACATTTGCGACATTTATAAAAAGAAGCATCACATCAATATATGCAGTAGGATTATGTATCTGAACCAAAATAAAGCTCCGAAAATAAAAAATATATTCCATAGTTGTTTATAGTCTGTACATAATGTTCTGTAACCAAGACAAAATTGGTCAAATGACCCAAAACTCAAAAATGTTGGGGGGCACCCTAGCCTAATGATGTTGGTGATAACAAGTCACCGCCTGTGCAATCATGCATAAGAGCCTAGTCCATCGACTCGGCACTCCAGTGGTATGTCACTACAACCGTAAAGGTAGCTCATCGGTCCTCACATCTGGTATACCAAGGGTAAGACCCTAAATCTGGTCCTGTAGTGCTGAAAGAGTCTCGACCACATCAAGGTCGCGGAGGATAGCCCTCCCAACAGCGTCTCCTGCTGGAGCGCCCGCTAGGTCTCTATGGCGTACTGCTGGTCGAACTGGGCCAACATCTACATGAGCACATGAGTTTCGATTAGTCTTGATCATAAGAATATAAGAACATTATAAACAACAATGAACAGAGATATGGTTAGAAGAAAATTACCCATGACACCCCACTGCTCTCCAGCCGGCAACACCAAATCCGGATCACCTCGGAAATCCATACCAGCATATGGGAACCTGGCATAGACCATCTCCTGATGGTCAAACCACTCGAAGAAGGTCTCAGAAAACAAAATTTGGGGCTGACCAGCATGCCGAGACATGAAATCGACCCATCTCTGCATCCGTGGTTCGGTCAGTGGAGGTAGGCCAAGTGATATATATTGTGGCTGCATCAGTGGGATTCGCTCCAAGGTGAATGCAGTCAAAATAGAACCATAACCAAAGTTCTTGGATCTGCCGCTCTTCACCTTGGTCAATTGTTCCTTCATCATAGAAAGTACTGCATCACACCAATTGAACACCTTCGGTTCAAGGCATTCCAAAGCATACTGCATATAAGATCTGTTGGCTATATGAAGAGCAGAACTACCAGCTAGTCTAGCAAAAGTAAACAAGATGGTCCGCAAGGGCAGGTCAGTGATGTCTCGGATGTTGATCTTGTCGTCTGCACTCGGCTAAGATCCCTCTCTGCAATTTCGGCGAATATACTCCCTTACAGACTCACCCCCATGGGCAGAGCCTGATAAAGAGAGAGGGGCACCATGCCTCGATAAGGCGGTCAGAAAATAGATTTCCACCATTGTCAAGGGGATCGATTTGCCCCTAATCTAGAATACCTGGTTGATAGGATCCTAGGCATTGAGGAAATACTGCAACAAACTGATTTTTTGCCTCATGCTCGAGATACGGAAAAACTTCAGCAAGCCATAGTTTCGTAATGTAGCTACTGTGCCCGGATCATGTAAAGCAACAGCGTCCTCTTCTTCACGCTCACGTTCTCGCCATGTGACAACCATTTTCCTCCGATGAATCTCTGAAAAACAAACAAGGAAAGAGTCAGGATCTTCATTTGGTGAAAACAGGCAAAATTTCATGAGGAAACTATGCAAAAATTTTCCTCCCTGCGCCCATCGCACCCTAGCAAGTGTACTAGGAGCGATGCATACTGACTAGTCAGTGGATACATCAGTAGGCATCACACCTTTCGACTAAGGAAGGGTGCGATGATCCTAGGGTGAGTTCTTCAAACCCCAGGGGCTCAGCAGGATAGGGAAATGAGCTCAAAATCCAAAATGAAAAGCATGTAATGAAAGAGCACAAGTTTAGCTCCTACCTGGTCCGAACGGCGTAAAAAATTGTCCACGGAATCTCCCGGAATCCGCTGGTGAAAATCAGGGGGGGAAGCACCTCCAGAGCTCCAACAAACCAAATTCAAATGAAATGGTAAAATGAGAGGTAAAAGTCACTTTTAATTTACTATGCACGTAATTCAAGTAAAATATTAGTGCTTTAACTCATTTATCATACATATGTTTTCATTTCTAATCGGTTTGGTGAAGCAAATAAACAGGTAGTACAATCTTTGAAGGAACGAAATATTAAGGGTAAATCAAAAAATCAATGACCATCATGGCGAGCAATGTTGTCGCATAGTTCAAGCTCGTTAAAAAATAAACTCTCCACGAGTAGTTTTAGCGCATATTTCAATCTCTTTAAAAAATAAACATAAGTCATGAGCAAGTGGTTCCCCTAGCATTTAAGCTCATTAAAAAATGAACCGGTAAATAACCATTGTGAATGCCTTATCGCCAGCTTTTGAGCCTTGGTCGTGTTCTCGCCATCACCTCCACTCTGTTTTTGCCGATCCATTCACCCCATATTGATTGTTTACCCCTTTGAGGAA
>APFE030312778.1:4135-51192 GCA_000404065.3 Pinus taeda
AATAGATGTACATTTATAGTACAATATGGTGACCGTTGTGATTCACATCCCAAGGTCCCTTGGACTACTTAGTCTGTTCGGCTTCCACACTAACCCATTAGGATTAGGTGTCCAACAGGATTTCATATGGAGAAAGTAGAATTTTAGATGTCACTCAAAATCCAGTCGACTTAACAGTTTTTACGGAATTCAAGATTCAATGGAGTGTAATGTTTCCATTGCATTTTATCATGTACAAGGGTATGGAATTGGTATTTAATCAAGAGCACCAAGCCCTCTTTGTACTCTAGAGCGACTTTTAGACTCATCACTCCACTGTTTTGAGTTTTGATTATATCAATTTTGTTATTCTAGTTTTTAGATCAATTTTTCAGGAATTCAGGATTCGATGGAGTGCAATTTTTCCATTGCATTTTGTCATGTAAAAGGGTATGGAATTAGTATTTGATCAAGAGCACCAAGCCCTCTGTGTACTTTAGAGTGACTTTTAGAATCATCACTCAATTGTTTTGGATTTTTAGTTATATCAATTTACTATTCCAGTCTTTAGATTTTAGTATCTATTATAGTTTATTTTGCTTGATACTAATTAGATTCTAGAATGAGAAATGATGAATTTAATTTTAAATCAATTTAGAATCTAGAATGATGAATGATTAATTTAATTTTTAAATCAATGTAGATTCGAGAATGGTGAATAATGAATACTAAATATGGATCAGAGTATTTCATTATTGAATCTTATGGTTTATGGATGAATCATGTATGTATTAGTAAGAATCATGAGTATGGATCAATGTATTTCATTATTTAATTAAATTATGTAGGTATCATTCTATTTATGCTTTCATTATTGAATATGAATTTGATATATATAGATATATGTATGAATTTGATATATATATATATATATATACTATATATATATATATATATATATATATATATAGATATATATATATATATATAATATATATATTATATTATATATATATATTAAAAAGGAAAAAAAATTATATAGCCCAACATCCCCACGTCCCCCTAAAATTTCCCTAAAATTTGAGGGTACTCCCACACACCCCCCTTGTGCGTCTCCACGCACCCGCGTCTCCCCATCCCGGAGACTTTGTGGAACATTGCCTGGAATTAAGATGGATCTAAGCTGATAGAATTTCCCCTTTAAATAGTCTATGCTCACATGAATACCATGATATTACCATGGGTCAATACCATGGGTTGTCATAAACCTGGAGCTTAAAAACTACTATTAGTAATTGATATAAATTAATAAAATTAATAATTGATTTTTATTTTGTTTTTTTCTTTTAACCAAATTAAAATGTTTAAGTGACATTAAATTACAAGATCCATTTTTACCCTTGATCTACCAAGCCCGACAATCAAATATTTTTTCACTCTATGCTAGTTTGCATATAACGATATTTGATCCCTTGCAGGGCTTAGTAGATCCAGAGTAATGATGGATCTATGCTATTTTAATTCCCCTGTTTAAATAACCTACATTCCACGTGAATACCCTAGGTCAATACCATTTTCCACCTTTTTTTTTTATTAATACTAATATTAGGGTTAATAATGGGTTTATAATGTTTTCTTTGCATGGTATTAATAATAATTTGGCCCATAGGATTATTCACTTAAATAAAACCTCTTTTTTGAGCCTTCATAAATAGAAGGAGGGTTATCGACTAAATATAAAAGGAGGTTTTATTTATTTACCATACTCCACTTTATTTATATTTTTATTTATTTACACGTAAATATAAGGTGACTTATGGAGTAAATATAAAAAATTGTTTTCCATTATTCTTTATATGATTATGACTAAACATATGCAAACTTGGAATATGGAAAGAACATTATTCAATATTTAAATAAAGATGAAAATAAGAGAATTGAATTTTTAAATAAAATGAATTATTCTTTTGTGGCCATTTGTTCCAAAAAATAAGGTCATTTTCTCAAAATTAACACCAATACCATGAAATACGGGAAAATGAAAGAAAAAAAACCTTTTTTACACAGAATGTGGAGGGTGAAATAACTATCATAAATACCTATTCTTGAAAATTAAGGCCAATGCAAGGTTGTAGCTCCTAATTTCAAGGGCTAAATTTACTTTTTTTACTCTCTACTATGATACAAAATATTTGACGAATACAAATATAAAACCCCTTAATTTCGCCCAAGGGCAAAAATTCAACCCTAAAATTTTCCACGATTTGGTGAATCTGTATGCTCTTCTTTGCAATGCCTGAGTGATGTTGTATTGCCATTTTCTCGAAATATTGTTCAAGTTGTGCCATTTGTATTTCTGCTCATCTGTAGGTGCTCTATCTTTTATGTTCAAGTTTTTGTTCAAGAAACTGAACTCTTTCTTCTCTTTCTTTAAGTGAAAGTCAAACTTTTGTTGCCTTATCAATTGTTGCAGTTGCATAGGCACTTGCAAATTTTGATAGATTTGTAAGATTTTATGATGGACCAATGGGAGCGTCTTTCCACACTACCCTAATTGATTCACTTCCAAGAGTCATTGCTGCCGATACATCTGATTTTATTTTGTTCCTTTGTCTTTTTACTACAAGCTTATGTGTTGGGATATAAAATATGTCTAGTGGTGGTATTTCCTCAATAGCTAAAACTATTTCAGAAGTTGGGTGTACAAGGATGATTTAAATATCTTCAATAGTTACAATTTCTTGTATTGTTGTTTCTAGATTTATAACTTGTTGAGTGCGTTGGGGAGTCTGGAATCCAAAAGTCCCTTTAGTAATGGTCTCTATTTAGAGATTTTTATTAAATTTCTCCCACTCTTGATCCACATGAATAACTATGACCTTTTGTGTTTGAACCTGTGTGTAACTAGTCCCCATTTTCTCTTTAGTTGATACCTTTCTGGCTATTTCTTCAATATTTGCCTCTGCGTCTTGTTCAAGGTCTACCTCGGGACTTCCTTCCTTATTCTCATATTGGTGTTTAGAGTCTTCTGAGTGCTGAGCTAACTTTTCTTATGGTTCCTCATCAAAATGGTGCTTCAAACGGTCCTCCAGGCTTATGCTAGGAGTAGGTTATCTTACTTCCTCGATCTGTAATAGGTCCAAAGGGACTTGTTCAAGCCATCTATTTATGTATATGTGGAATTATTTGAGGTATGTTGGGTCTAGTTTTGTTGATGCTAAATGTAAAGCCTATGAAAATGTCTTAGCTTGCTAAAAAATATCATCGAACTCATCATCCTCATCAATGAATTTAGGGTCATATTGTCAGCCTAGAACAGTAGCCAGATTTAGAGACATGATGTTCTGTATTTCTTTTGTCACATGCCCAACATAATGTAACGTGAAAGCACCACATTACAACAGGATGGTTGGCTAGATGGATTTCTTCTGCTCTTTGGGGGTTTTTTTTATACCATCACCCATTGTCTGATACGAAATCTCTCTTGTGAGTAAATTATCTGGACATAATATGGAAGAACATGGGGAGCTCTCGTACTCCTAAAAACTTTAATATAAGTAAATAATTCCTCACAAAACCATCTTGTCACCGGAAACATGTATAACTTTGCTTCCTCTGAAAGCTCGGGGGATTTCTTATTAAAAGTGGTCTGATAAATTGGCAACATGATGCCATGAATTTTTTTATAAAAATGGGAGGCAAATAGTGATTCCCACAAGGTTTTATGATAAAAATGGATGGCTACAGATCCTTTAAATCCCATTTCCAGCCCATGTTTGGAAAATGTGAGAAAAAACATATAGCATTCATGACATAAGCACTCATGTAAAAGGGACTCGAGGGATAACCCGTGCAGAGAAACTTCTATTTTTCCTGTATTCTCTAATGGCCATGGCTAAATTTTCCAACAAAATAGTACTCCAGTTCATAATCATAGCATTTACAATTGCATCAATTAAGGGAACACATTCAAAAGAAAACTTGGTGGTATCAGCTTTTCTTAATAGCCTACACAATATTACACCTCCAAAATTGTGTGGGGTTGAGAGAGGCGTAATAGGGTAGATACCAGTTTTCTCTTGCCTAAACTTGTTGGAGCTAGACCGCCAATTCTACATAATGTCCATTGGGTCTTCATTTTCTTTGGCAAAATTCTCAATAAAAGCTTTATCATAGATATTCTGTAGCTATGGAAGCTGGTACATTTGTCTCAAATTGTCTTGTTTGAATGACCCCATGAATTTTTGCCTCGAGTTTCTGAATGTTCTATCTAAAATATCCACATTATCAATAATCAATCTTACAATATCCATGTATGGTAATATTTTCAGCCTTGTATCTATCCTGTGTAGGAAAGAACATGTTGCTTTGAAGTAAGAAGCGTCGGATGAATGAGTTGCATCTGTTGTTGCTTTATTTTCCAGGGGCCATGGTTTTTCTTCTTTAAGTAAATTATACATTTCCTTCGAAGATGTAGTCCCACCATCCTTGTTACAGGTGGTATCAGAGAAGAGTGGTTGCATGTTTGACTCCTCATATGCAGCCTTTCTTCCTATCTTAACCCTTCCTGTGAGAGTTGTCTTCTTCGAAAATTTCCTAAAATCCAAGAAAATGGAGAAAACAGGATAAAAACTTAGAGCAGTAAATGTAATAAGAAACACAATTACCACTAAAAATTATGAAAGAACGTCAGCATGGAAATTTTCTTTCAGACACAAATAAATAAATATATATATATATATATATATATATTATTATATATATAATATATATATATAGATAGATAGATAGATAGATAGATAGATAGATAGATAGATAGATATATATATATATCATCTCGAGCCTTTAAACGAATAAATGCATTTAAACCTCATAAATTATGCATTAAGGCCTATACAAGATTTCTTTTATGTCTTGTCAAAATATCACATCGTGATTTTCAAAATGATGTTTCAAATTGGTTTCTGTTATGCGTGATACCAATATTTTGATTGCGATAAATGACAATATCACAAATTGTAAATCACAATATCATAAAGATCACAAATTGCAAATCACGAATATTAGAAAGATTGCAAATCACAAATCACAAATAGACCAATTTAAAATTGCTTTGTTATTTTGCGATTTTCGATGACAGGCATACTTCTTACATTTTAAAGCGTGTTTCCTTTAGGTGGAGCCTTATTTCATTAAAATAGATATTTACAATATGTTGGACCCGATTTAAGTTTTATAATAGTTTTCATATTCCATCGGATCCAAATGACATCGCATTTCACATTTTCGTATGGTTTGTATGTTCCGTGCTCTTATAAAAGTGAAAAAGTGATTGCAATAAATACTTTAAAGAATATCTTAAGCCTTAAGTGTTAAAAAAAGTTTAATTCTATCTTTGGCTCTTTTATGGTGGTTTCTCTTATCACAGCTCACGGATTATACCTCATGACTAACCCTTTCTACTTCAGATCATGTGATTTGTGATAAATTGGGAATGCCTAATCACAAAGTGACATGGTTTGATATCTTATGTTTATGCTGAGTTTTATTCCGAATGGTTTAAAAAAGGAAAGCTCTTATTTGCTAAGTTTTTAGTTTTTTTTTTTTAAGTGTCCCCATTTATCAATACAATATTAACTATTAATATTATAAATGGGAGGCGTTTTTGAATAGTACAAGTCCACCCATGTTTCCAAAGTCCACTAAACCCTAAATGCGAAAACTTCTTTTGTAAGAGAAATTTCCATTCCCATTGAGAAAATCCAACCATATTGAAGCATTTTATTGAGACCTCGATAGTGTTTGCCTCTTTCATCCCTTATTCCTCCATTATATACACTTCCCACACTTCATTCCACCTTCCCTACCACCTCCTAAGCTTTCAGCCTGTTTCCTATAGTAAAACAGGGTATCTTGTAGTTGAACTAGGATATTGTGTAGTAGTACTATAGGAAAACTTCTAGCAACCTATTTTGAGCACAAATTTAGAAAACTTGTCATTTAAGATTGCGTTAGGCCTTGACTTGGCTTCCAAACCTTTAATACTAGCCCAGAGCTCCTCTTTCATAGCTGTGTCCACTGCCAAAGAAAAAATGAAGATTAGCATTAACATTCATAAAATGAAAACATAAAAAAGTGCTTTTTCCACAATTTAGAAATTAGCACATGCATGCAGCAGTTATAATACTCCCTAGATCAGATTCCGTGCTCAGTTAGCTTAGATAATCACATGTTATAAACAAGGTTAAGGTAGGTTTTTTTTGCAAGAAAAATGTGTCAATGAGTAGCTAAAGGATTTCATGTCACTTTACAAGCATCTTCAAATCCAATATTTCATTCCTCAAAGTAGGAAGCAGTCCTTTTCTTTCACTAAGGATAATTTTCCCTTCTCCATTTGATAGTCAGAATTCTTCTTGTCAGTAGAAGACTGGTTTGTGAAAACCTAGTGGTCTATCGCCCTAGTTGAAAAGTCACAAGAGTAGACCATTACATCTATTTTTGTATACAGCACTGTCACCTCCAAGTTTGTACAAACCCTGGGTTGATGAAGTAAATTTGGTAGCCCCAGGAGTTGGAACATTCTTGCTGCAATATTGGTGCTCATCACTTTTTCGCACCATTGTTGGGTAGGTGTCTGAGTAGATGTTATTTCTTATTTATTTCTTTCTTTCCTTATTTCTTTCTCATTCTGCAAATAGTTCCAATCAGTAGACAATTACAATTTTGTTTTTCTTTCTTTCAACTTCCACAATTAGTTCCATTCAGCAAGTAGTTGCAATTTTATTTTTCTTTCTTTCCATTCTGTAAGAAGTTATAAAAAGACCCTTAAAAAAACAAAAAAAACTCCTCTCATGCCTCATAGGAGTAGAGACAACATGGGGAAATTGTTTACAAATACCCCCACAACATCAAACAACCAACCTTCCCTCTTCTTCGGTGGCTATGAGCTGGAGGACCCATTAGCTGAACAACTAGATAATTTCAAAGAGCCTATTAGCGAAGAAGAAGAGACCATTCCACCAACTTACACCATGGATGAACATAGAAATGGGATTGGAGATGAATATGGAGTTGAGGATAGAGCTAAGGTTGATTTTCTCAATAGAGAAACTAAAGGGGATGATAGGATGAAAAGCATAAACCCCTATGCTCTTCCTCACTTCCATGGCCTAACCTCAGAAGACCCGAATACTTTTTTTTTTTAAATTTGATGTCATATGCAGAACTTACGATTACACCATTGATGACCAGAAGTTGAAATTGTTCCCATCCACTCTCAAATATGTAGCTTTGCATTGGTTCATGGGTTTACTTGGGGAGATTATCACCACCTAGGCTCAGATGTAACAAGACTTCAACAATAAGTATAAGGACTACTGCAGGTCCAAAGATACCAAAGAGTAAATTTTTAGAATGACATTGGGACATTATGGAACTTTAGAAGATTATGAGGAAAGATTCCAACTCATCTACAAAAGGGCTAGGTGCACCCTTAATCCTGAATCACTTAAGCTAGTCCCTCTTAGGGGGGTTAGGGAAGGTCTCCTACAAACACTAAACATGTTGTCAAGAGGGGACATGTATTAGTTACCCTATGATGATATCAATATAGTTTTTAGGGATCATTCTAGGGGAGCTAGAAAAAAGGGTAGGGATAGTCAAGCTTTGGCGAGTTCATCTTCCTCCAACACATCCATAAAAAGTGAAATTGGGAACATGTTGGAAGATTTTAAGAGTGGAATGTTGCATACCCTTCCCTACAAATGGAAACCATATAGATCAAGAGGAATTAGGAGGAACTAGAGAGACCCTTAGCTATCTTATGAACTAGATGCACCCTAGGAATGAATGACCATTGACTCTTATAGAATATGCTTGGTCTGTGAGGAAAACGACTCCATAGACAAGTTCCCTTCTCTACATAGATTAAACGTTTGGCATCAGGGAACTGAAGGGGTGACTGAACAACTTTGCTACATCAACCAAAGGAGGCCTCAAGGACCTTGACCATACCAACAAGGCATGCAAGGGGCATCATATTCATATTACAGCCCTAATCAGAATACATCCATTACCTCTTGGTGCCCTCCTGCACATCCTTCCTGGTCTATACCTTCTCCCTGCTCTTCTGCACCTCAATACCATTAACAACCTCCCAACCAAACATTTCATCCATATTCTCCTCCAAAACCTCTATGGAATGCACCATCCTAAGGGTGGAGGTCCCCATAGAGCCAAATAGTAGCTTTACTGCTTCCACCTGCATCTCAACCAAAAATTCTTAACCCTTCTCCACGCAAACAACCTTAGACGCCCACCCAACTAAATCTGAACATGAACAACAAACATGCACAATAGGCCTACAGTGGAGAAACATCCTACCATTCCTATGCTGTGGAAATTTAAGAAATTAACCTCACATTTTGAAGAGTACTTCTAGATAATCAACCTCCATATCCACCTGAGGAGCATAAAGAGGAAAAGGAGGAATGTGTCCCTCAAGGAAAACCACTTAATTTTCCTTAGATATTAGCCCATCCGATCCAGCACACCGTATAAGGGATTGAACTTCTGGGTGACTTGAAAAATCTTTGTGTTAAAATATCTCTTCTCCAATCTATCAAAGCTATCCCCATCTACAACAGGTTAACCAAGGAGAAGTGTTTCAAACATTTGGGAAGGTGAAAAAAATACAGTTATACCATTAATGTCACTGCAGAACTGTCTGACTTAATGCTAGGGCAAGTGATTTTCCCAAAGTATCTAGATCTTGGACGTCCTATACTATATTTACACATCGATGGCACCACTGTCCCCTGTACCTTGATCGATATTGGGGTTGCCATCAATGTGATGACTAAGGAGACTATTCTTAAATTTAATGGCTAGGGATCATTAAGAAAAACCACAATAGTCAGGTAGTTTCTCGATAGGTCCACTATAGCTCTCGAGGGAGTTGTTGAGGATGTGATGGTCTCCATTGATTCCAGGGAATACCTTGTTGACTTCTTAGTTCTCCAACCTAAGACCAAGTTTAATGATTAGCCTATCATCCTTGGGAGGCCATGGTTAGCCACTATCGATGCTTATATATGTTGTAGGGCTAGGATTATCACCTTTAAAAATGGCCATCTATCCAAGCAATGAGTCTTGTACCCTCCCACTCAACCATCTCTAGAGCATGAATTACATTTATGGTTAGAATAGGAGGAAGAATATGAGGTCTAATCTTTCCCAATCTATACCCTAGATAGTACTATAGGAGGGGGACAACGTAATGAAGATGACCTAATTGAGAAAATCCTCCAAAATCAAACCCCCAACAACATGTCTATTTAGGAGTTATAAGGGAGCCTAAGTTAACCATTGGATTGGTATATGCTTAGCTAACTCAAGCCCTACTCATGTCAAGATGATAGAATTCGACCAAGAAATAACATTGAAAATCAACCCCTCTCTTTGTATATCAGGGAGAGGAGTTATGTGACATGCTAAGAAAGCATTTGGATACCTTTTCCTAAAGTTACAAGGAAATGAAGGGAGTGAACCCTTCGATGTGTACTGACCACATTTACATCAAGGAAGTTTGCTAGCCAATCTACCAACCTCTCAAGAGAATGGATATAGCACTTAAGGATATAGTCAAAGAAGAACTACAAAAGTTGTTGGATGCAAGGTTCATTTACCCCATCTTAGATAGTGAGTGGGTGTCTTGTCTAGCTTTGGTTCCTAATAAAAATGGAAAGTGGAGGACGATCCAAACCTCTAGGAGAAGCTCTGGGCCATATAGATGACAGGCTACCTTATTCCATTTACTTCATTAGCAAAAATCCATCCAAAGCCTAGTTGAACTACACAGTGACTAAAAAGGAGCTCCTAGGTGTTGTCCATTCCCTGAATAAATTTAGACATTACATTACTTGTTACCTGAACATTGTACATATCGACCATGCTTCCATTAAATATTCGATGAATAAACTTGATGTGAATGTCGAATTATTAGATGGTTACTTTTGTTACAATTGTTTGATATAAATATTATTGATAAGCATGGAAGAGAAAATGTAGTTGCAGCATTTTTCCAACATTGACTGTGCCTGTAGGTGAGGAAGGGATGGTCAATGACCAGCTTCCAGATGAGAATTTATTCACAATTTTAGTTCTCTTTCTGTGGTTTGATGACATATCCAACTAGTTAGTAGCTACACATTTCCCTCGAAATCTGTCCTCCAAGGAAAAGAGTATAATTATAAGGAAAAGTGCCCCATTTACTTGGATTGGGGGAAATCTCTTCAAGTTGGGCCTAGATCAAATTCTAAGAAGATATGTCAGGGAGGAGGAAGTCTTTTACATCCTTCTGACGTGTCATGATGGGCCTTTTAGATGTCACCTTTTAGCCGAAAGGACAACCTTCAAGGTACTAAAAGCTCACTATTGTTGGCCCACTCTCCACCATGCTGAAAGAAGGTATACCACCTAGTGTGATTAGTGCCAAAGAATGGGGAAACCTACCACTAGGGAAGAAATGCCTTTGCAACCTCGAGTAACTTTTGAGTCATTCACTAAGTGGGACAGGGATTTCATTAGGCCCATTTATCCTCCATCAAGATAGAAAAAGTACATCATTGTGTGCATTGACTACTTAACAAAGTGGGATGAAACCAAAGCTGTCAAGGTAGCGACAAAAGAGAAAGTTGTTGAGTTCTTGAGGGAGAATGTGTTTTACAAGTTTGGATACCCTAGAGAGCTAGTCACTAACCAGGGCACTCAATTTACATCAAACATGATTCATAATCTGTTAGTTCAACATAATATCAAGGAAAGCAATTTCACTCCTTACCACCCTTATGCCAATGGACAAGTGGAAGTCACCAACAGAGCACTGGAAAGTATTCTAAAAAAATTCGTTGGCAGGTGTAGGAAGTATTGGGCTGACAAACTAGTGAAGGGTACTTGGGCATACAATACAACTTGGAAGACAACCACTAGCTTCACCCCTTATGATTTAGTCTACAGGAAGAAGGATCTTCTCTCCATTGAATTTGAGTACAATACTTTTAAGGATGGAAGCATAATTGCATCTAGATGTTACAAAGGGAAAAGAAGAGTGGTTTAGCTAAATGAGTTAGATGAATTTAGGATGCAGGAACTCCTACATAAGGAGGTGAATCAAGTATGAATAAAATTCTGTAATGACAAAAATATCAAAGACTAATTGTTTCAAGAAGGCGTTTGGGCTCTGTTGTACGACTCAAGATTCAAAGATTTCAAACGCAAGTTGATGACCCATATGTGGGGCCCATATGTGATAGAAAAGTACCAAGACAATGGGGTTGTTCAGATAAGAACCATTGATGAAGAAGGTATCCCCTTGCTTGTCAATGGGTATAGGTTGAAAGTCTACAAAAAGACTTTGTCAAAAAAGGAGTTCATTAGTAGTGTTAGTAAGGCAATAATGGTGATTCAACGAGTCTGAACTTCACCCTCACCAAGTTCTTAAGGACTGTTGAATATTTGAAAAAAATAGAAAACACAATAATGGACCCAGGTGAGAACCTCCACAAGGCACTTGAGGCCCACTGTTAGGTTGAAAACCTCTTTCAGAGAACCCAAGAGTTAAAAAAAAAGATGAAAAAGAAAAAGAAAAACTAAAATACCCCTGGGCGAAAACCTCCTTTGAGGTGCCCAGGGTAGTCAACTAGGATGAAAACCTCCTTTGAGGAAACCTGGTTGTCTTTCAAAAAAAAAAAGAGAGAGAAAAGAAAAAAAATAATGGCAGGTACCTCAAATCTTCCTACTCATAACGATTCTCGTTTTTGTAGGTTTTCAAGAAGATAATGGACACAGAGGTCAGAGGGAAACAAGCCATGTAAGTCCCCATGTTTTTCTTCATGCATTTCATCTCCTCAATCACCCCCATGTTCATTTACCCCTACTCATCTCCAAGAACAGAAAAGTCAAAATTTTAGGAAATTTTGTGACTTCTACAAGATTTCCTATAGTTGCTACAAGAGTTTCCTGTAGTACTACAAGAAGTCCTAAAAATCCGCAAGAAAGGATGTCCGATGAAAACGCTATGATGGAGGCTTATTATGGATAAGAGAAGGAGGCAATTGACTTCACCAAAGCTCAGCCAACAACCTTCATGACCATGTCACCCTATGTTTCCATAAAAAAATTCTACTGAGAAGAGGAAAAAAGATAATGAAAAAAAACAAAAGGAACCATCAAAAGGGCATACGAATAGCAGCCTAGCTCACGCACCACTCCATTGACACACCTTCCACTCATTCCAATACCTATTCACCCTCCAAGCAAACAAAGGCTAGAAAAATAAAAATAAAAGAAGCTACAAGATTTCTCGTAGTAGTACTATAGGAAACCTTGTAGCAGCCTTTTTTGAAGTAGCAATAGGATCCAAGCCTAATATTCAAGACCATGCAATGGAAGAGGAGAAGCACAACTACAGGAACCATTGAACCTCTCCAAAGATCAGCAACAATAGAGGAATCCAACACTTGCACATCAACAACAAGACAATTTATCAACAAAATAAAATCAACAGAAAAGAATAGTAGATAAGATGTACCTAAAGCATGAGCAGCACAACAAGACCACCCCCCATCATGCATCAACAAGGGAAAGGGAAGCACATGTATGTCACATCATCCAAACTATCTCATAAGTACGAATATGGTTAAAATTGTAGGAATATGAAGAAAGTTAGTTTTTTAAGCGAAGGTGGCCAGTTAACTTGGCCACCCTTGGCCCGATAAAAAATAAATTGAAGTGCTAGTCAACTGGACATGTGGAAAGGTCACATCAAAAGAGAATAAATTGGAAAGGTGGTCAAGTTATGTTGAACAAGAGTGGGTGATGATTACGATCAAGGGTTACATGATAACTAATAGTGGGACCAATGGTCCAGAAGGAGAAATACGTACTCAGTCAGCCAACACATCGCTCAATGAAATCAACCATAAATATAAATATCGCCTAACTTTCATGCAAGGTATTGTTCATTTCAAGTTTTTGAAAAATGACACCACCCTGAGGAGAAATCTAAAGGAAAATTTAGTCTCTTTTGAAGGCCCAAAAATCGGGTCTACAACAAGGGGGATAACCACCTAGTCTGGACCTTGAAAGAAGCTCCTTTTATATTTGGAATAATGGGTCTGACTACAGGTGATCGGACCAGTTTCCTAATTTGTTTATGATGGTACACTAAGGGAATGATGTTTTTCTTTTTTAAAGGTTTATAGGGAGAATGCTTTATTCTAAATCTAATCTAACATATGCAATTTTATTCTAAGGAAGGAAAACATCTAATTTTAAACTATCCTGGGAGTAACACTTTGTTTATGTGATCTAAAATAATTTCCAATAGGGATTGGTCATAAAAATCATTGAATCACTGTGAGAAAGGAATCCATTAAAAATTATCATTTCGTATAAGAAATTAGTTGAAACAATTATGATAAACACATAGCATAATAAGTCATTCATACACTTAGCATAAAAAGAATAGTTATCACTATAAAAAAGTGCAAAAATGGTAACTCAACATTCAGGCTTTCATATATAAACAACTGGAAATAATATATCACTTGGCACATAAGCAAAAAGTATTAAGAGATAAAAGTACCATTGATAATAGGCTCTAATCATGAGCTTCAACAATATAGATTTATCTTCAATAGTTTAATATCCAATAAGAGTACAGAAGTACATTTCAATAGCACACATTAAACTTAGATATAAATAATGCTCATTCCATTCATTTATCAAAACCTCCTCAGTGGGGGGGTAGAAGTACATGATCTGAAGAATTGTTTTTGACAAATTTCTGGACCCCTCTCTAAATGCATAACAGGGGTTTAAATACTACTCTAATGAAACATAAAAATAGTTATTACAAAAATAGAGGAGGAGGTTCAAAACGACCATCCTCATTTTAGGAAAAAATTAACTAAAATCTAACTAAAACTGTATCTATGCTAAATCATGTATATGCTCTTTTAAGTTGCAAATGTCCACCATGGGCTTCAAGAGCGTCAGTTGGCAGACCTCAGCTTTCAATTGACCTGTGAATATGGAATCGGTGAACACTGGTGCTATCTTCTCAGTAGAGTTTATGAGGCACTTCAAAGTCATCCAATGGCTATGTGGTTTTACCAGGAACTACGAGTAAGTATCCCAATTTAACTTGCTTATCTATTTAATTAACTATTCATTTTCCTCTACTGTTTGCTTCCACCTAGTTTGAAGCTGCTGTGTCTTTGGGAGGAATCCTAGAGTGGTCATGGATATTAAATTTGTTGTATGTAGATTTCCGTTGATGCAGTCGATGACGTTACTTGTTATTGTTGCTGCCTCCTCCATCGCTTCCTCTACTTCCTTGAGCTATGCATCCCATTTTGCAAATAGCATTTCTTATGTGATTCATCAATCCTAGGCAATTATTCTCTTTTTCCCTCCTCGGATTTTTGCCAATTCACAAAGTTAGAAACTTTTTTAAAAACTAAATCATAATCAAGTCGTAAGTCTACGACTTCATTTGTAATGTAGTCGCTTTTTTTGCAATGGGAATTCCATTGCGAGATCCCTTGGCAAAGAATTTCTGCCAGTTGTAAGAGTTGATCATTAAGGGCAAGGGCTTTTGTGATGAATTTTTTAATTTTAGGGTCATCCTTATGTAGCTCTATTGTGGCCTATAATTGTTGTTCTTTGTCGGCCAGATTTTTTTGATAACCCAACTACATTTACTGGGAGTCCTATTGTAACTTTGCCAATTGTACCTCTACTTCTGATATTTGTTATTCCAAAAATAGGATCTTATCCTCCTTTTCTTTTAATAATGTTTGCACTTCTCACGTTTTATCAATGGTTGCAGAAGCATATGCCCCCACAATCTGAGAGAGCCAAGTGAGGATTTTTATCAAATCGGTGGTCAGGTCTTACCAAAGAAGATCCAAAGGTTTAGCCTCTGCAGAAAGTACAGTATCTATTTTTCATTTATTTCTTTGTCTCGTGACAATAGCCTTATGATGTAGGCTATAAAATACATCTAAAGGAGGGATATCCTCTATTTTCAACACAATTTTGGACGATGGATCAACAGGAATATGCTCTGCCTCTTGAGTATTAATAACCTCTTCTATTATCATCTTTGTGGCTGTCTCCCCTGGGTGTATTAATGGTTTTGCACTCTATTCCTTGGTGTTGATTATCTCATTAAAATTCTCCCACTCCTTTTCTAGGTCTACTATAATTGGACTTGTTGGCTTGCAAGGGGAGCGGGAGTCTCGACCTATTTTGGGACAAAACCTGTTGGTCAGGATTTTCTATAGATTGAGTTGTATCTTTGATTGATGCTTCACTTCTGCTATGATCACTTTTTGAACGCTTATCATATTTTTCTATTGATTCCCTCTCAGACTTTGATTTAGACTTCTCTTCTCCTGAACTTCCACTTATGCTAATACTGGGAGTGGGCTCCCTTATTGGTCCAATGGGCAATTTGTCCAACGAGACATTTTCCAATATATGTTCTCTATAATGGCTAAACTCTTGAAGCTTTGCTTGGTCAAACTGAATTTGTACCATATGTAGAATCTCTCTGAGAGAGCTCTTCTGCTGAAAGACATTGTCGAAGATATCATCTTCTTTAGTAAATACTTTTATTTTTACCATCGTTGTAAAATTCTTGATAATATCCAAGGGATCGTATTGCCTCCCTTAGAACTTTAGTAGATTCAGACTTAGCATATTATGCACCTCTTTAAAAGCATCTCCCAAATCAAATAATGTGAAGGCCTCGTAGACCATAGGGAATTGAGGCTAGATTTCCTTCTTTTTATCTTTGACTTCTCTGCTCATTGCCCCAACACCACAGGTGTAGTAAGCTATCTCTCATGCCATAAGTTTGTTGGGAACATACAAAGGAAGCAAATGAGGTGATTCAATGCTCCCAAATACCCTAATGTAGGTGAATAAAGCCTCCCCAAACCACCTTCCCACAAGGAGAATATCAATTTTAGCTTCTGGGGAGAATCTTGGGGCATTTGTGTTATATAATATTTTATGAATGGGAAGCATTACTCCATGACAAATAATATATAAATGTGGGACAAAATTAGATTACCACGGTTCTTTATGGTTGACTTGAATAGATAGAGGGTTCTTTACTATGCATTTCCACCCGATGGTGGGAAAACTAGAGATGAAACAAATACCATCCATGACATAGGCAACTAAAAAGAATGGGGGATAAAACCTATGAGAAAAACTTCTTTTAGTTCAATAATTCAAAATAGCAGAAGATCAATTATCTAATAAAATTTGGGCCCAATCCATGATGGTGTCATTAGTGGCTGCATCCAATAAAGGTAACCATTCTGTTGAAAACTTATTTATATATGCCTTCCCAAATAGTCTACATAACATTGCAACACCAGAACAATAGGGAGAAGCGAGGGAGCCAATGGTGTACATACCATTTTTGTCCTTCTTTAATGTTTCTTCCTTTGCAGACTAGCCCTTTGTTCAGTCTGCTAAATCCTCATTCTCTTTGGTGAATTTTTCCACAAACTGTTTGTTATAACTGGCTTAGGGTTCTGGTAGGTGATACATACACCTCAAATTACCTGGGCTAAATGACCCTATAATCTCCTGGTTCCATGTCTTGAATACCCTATCGGATATATCAACATGGTCTTTAATCCATTTTACCATATTTGTGTAAGGGAGTATCTTCGGCCTTGCTACAATACGGTGTAGAAACGATCGTGCAAGATCTATTAGTGATGCTTCGGATGACCCACGTCCTGCTGTTGTTACTGTTATCTCCATAAGTCTGGGTTTTTCTTCTTCTAATAGTCGGTATATGCCTTACCAAGTAGATATCCATGCTTCCTTGGTACAAGCGGTGTTTGTAAATAATTGAGTTATCTCTGATTTTTCAGATGTAGGAGCTTTGCCTTTGTTTCCCATTATGTTCTGCGTCTTCTTCTGCATTTTGCTCTATGTACTACTCCTGGAGTTTATGAGCATATAATAAATATATAATAAGGATGATGGTGAATAATGAACAATAATAAGGTGACGGGAAAGATTTTAATTTTTAAAATCATATCAAATATATCACTTTATGTGAAATAACCACTTAAACTAGATCTGATTTGATTTTTAATAAATACCATCAATGGACTGTTAAGATAACATTAATGCTCATAACTCTTGCATAGAATGATAGAAAGTACTATCATTGAAATCTGAGCCCTTAGATTTGCGATAAAGAGATTTTGTGATTTGCTTTGCAGTATCGCAGATCACGATATCGCAAAACCTATTATCTTTAACAATCATTTGTTTCATCATGCATCTACGAGATGTGATTTGGGAGAGCTTTATCAGATCTCGCAATATCTGGGCATTTTGTTAATAAGTGGTGCTGCGGTCAATGGAATCTGTGATATGCGATAAATTTTTAAGCCTTGAGATCTCGCATTCTCACATTCTCGGTTTTTCGCATTTTGAAGAGTTTCTCAGTAAAGGATGCCCACCATTACCATTTTTTCGTTGTGATTCTTATCATTAAAAGATTAGGTTTATTAAGTTTTTATTAGTGTTCAACACTTTCTACTTACAAGGTTTTCCCTAACTTTGTGGTTGTATAGCACTTTTCATAAGGAGGCTTAACAATTATAACTTTTTTCATGCGCATGAAGCGTGAAAAGGTAGGAATTCATGTTGTTGTGAGTTTTTCTTTGTTGTCATGTTTTATTGAAAACAAAAAGAAAATATTAAGTGCTAAGTTTCGATTTTTTAGAAGGGTCCCCATTTATTAATGTTATTTCTAACACTAATAAAAAGGGGGGTTGTTGATAGTCACAACAATTGGGGATTCACTTGAAAGAACCAGGTATCCCTGATAGTTTTTTGAATTTTCTAAAACTTTTAAAATAGAAATGGTTTGGAAAATCAAACTTTGTTGTGGAAATATAAGGTACAAAGTGCTATTTGCTAACAACAACATCTTGTTCCATCTATACTAGTTTTGATCATCTTCTTCCCAAAGCTAGTCATTGCACTTACATTAGCCATTGCTTGGTTTATAAAGATAAAACAAAGACATCTCTATAGATCAGTTTTAGGTGTAATCATTTGTCGTAGGTAGAGCCTCTACTGCCAGCAGGTGTTGATAGCCTTGACAAGGTTACCTATTACACAACAATCATCCGGTATCCTACTTAATATGTATGCAATTTTCCGAGATAAATCCTCATTTACACTTTTTTTTTTTTTTTTTAATTCTTAAAGAATGATGTCTTGGTTTGGTGGCCAATTTTGACAGTGCCATTCACTTGATTTAACTAATTGAACAAGCTAGCTCATGATAAGACCCCTTGTCTTTTGATTGAAGCAATCTCGAGTCATTGCCCTGTTTTGGTATGCAGTTTAGCAATGTCAGCTAGTTATAATCTTTATGATCATGATAAGCTAGCTCTTGATGATACTTCTTATTCTTTAAATTTATGGTGCATAATTGGATTATTCTTTGAAACTTGCAATTTCATAAAGTGGGGAGGAAGTCATTTGCTCCTTAAGAGTTCTTCTGGACGACAATTGTAGAGTTTTAAAAGTATCTTTTCTATAGAGAATCTTTTTCTTGTTATTGATGCTTTTCATGACTGATATGAAGCAAAATCCTATTAGAGGTTGTTTTTAGTCAGAACTTGTAAAGTTGAAACAAAGGAACAAGTAAAACCTTCAGAATTATAGTACTTGACCGTATTTTTCAAAAATAAAGAATAATTTTCCTAATCACTTCCATTTATACAAGAAAAAAAAAAATTGATAAGAGACACTAATATCTTTCGTGGAAACCAAAGGTAAAGATTTTCAACATGTTTTATTATCAAAAGGAAAAATAAACTAAAAATAATAACTTACAAAAAATAGTATACGTCATTTTCTATGGAAATTATTTTTTAAGGATTTGTCCATTAACAGATAAAGACTCTCTTTTCCCTACTAAGTCTTGTAATATGAAAGTCGATGGACCTATGATTTCAATAATTTGGAATGGTCCAAGCCAGATCCGTTGGAATTTAGTATGTTTTCCTTTCTCTTCATGAGCTTTATCCCATTTCAATAGTAAATCTCCAAGTTGAAAATCTTTTCCAGATAACAAGTTTGAATCAAAAAAAGCCTTTACTAATGCTTGATGATGTGCATGGGTTATTCTGGCATATTCTCGTCCCTCTTCTAGCTTAAGAATCTGCAATTGTCTTAGTTGCAAGGATGAGGAAGGAGTTTCTTTGATGAACTGAACTAATGCTAAAGAAGGAATAGCTAGGTGTGTTGGGAGAACTACTTTCCCATATACTAAATTAAAGGGAGATGTGCCAATAGAAGCTTTTTGAGTTATTCAATCTACCCAAGGAGCATACCTCAAAGATTTGTGCCAATTTCTATGACTTTGATCAATAGTTCATTTGATGATTTTGATCAGGTTTTTATTTGTTGATTTGGCCAATTGTTTCCCTTGCGAATAATAATTGGTATAATACTTAATTTTAAAACCTATTTTGAGTGAAAAATCCGTCACAGCATTACCAGAAAAATATGATGCATTATCAAACATTAAAGCGGAAGGTAAGCCAAACCTAGTAATTATGAACTTATCTATGAAATAGATGATATTTTCAGAGTTGGATTTCTTGAGAGGAATTGCTTCTACCCATTTAATAAAGTAATCAATGGCTAATAAGGATGTGCTTATGTTGTTTATAAGAGTGAGGAATGATGTCACCTATTATATCTAATCCCAATTGCTCAAATGGTTGATCGATGTTGACTGGTTGTAATGGAAATGATGGTTTCCTCTGTCTTCCAGCAGGAGTTTGACAAATCTGACATCTTCTTACATAGCTATGTGCATCCTTAAATAATGTTGGCTAGTAGTAACCTATGCACAAGATTTTGTGTGGTGTCGCATCTCCTATGTAATGTCCACCTGCTGGTCCATCATGAAGTTCCTGCGATATCTTTTTAGCTTTAGATTTCTCAAGGCATCTAAGAAGAACAGAATCATAATTCATCCTAAAGAGTACATCATTTACAATTTGATATTGCTTAGCTTTTAATCTAAGGGCTCTTTTCTTTGTATGATTCAAATGTAAAGGAGCATACCCATTCTTTAGGTAAAACATGATATCAGCATATATTGATTCAATATCGTTTAGGCTTACCTCATACATTTGTACCTCATGATCAGGGGATGGTATTTTTGATATATGCGATGCTCTAGGCAACATCCTGCAAAAACCTTGACCTTTTACAATATTTGCTAGCTTGATTTCAGCATCATATTCTTGTAGGGCCATGACACTATTCTCTCTCTTTTCGCTCACGTCTTTCTGTACCAACAGATTTCTTACCACTGGAAATGGCACTATTATTTTTGTATGGGTCTTGAGAAGAAAGGGTCTAAAGTGTTTGATCACTTTGAAAACATCATCAGCCTATTTCTCAATGTCGGAGTAATTTAATTCGGCCCCTTGCAAGTTTGAACTAAAAAAGGAAATTGGGGCTTCTACTTTATCTTGATTTTCTTGCATGAGTATTTTGGCATACGATTTCTTAGAGGCAAATGTATACAAAATGAAGGGATCAAAAAAGTTTGGAGTCGCTACAGATGGGGCATTTATAATTGCTTGTTTAATCAGTTTGAACACTTCATATTCCGCCTGACCCCATTTGAAGAGAGAAGTTTTCTTGATCATTTCTTGGAGAGGTGACACAATTCTTGAGAAGTCGGGGACAAATCTTTTAACAAAATTGATTTGACCAAGGAAGGATTGCATTGCCTTTTTGTTATGGGGTAAGGATATCTCAGAAATATTCTTAATCCTATTTGGATCAATATGGATTCCAAATTTAAACACTATGAATTTCAGAAGCTTTCCTTCACTTAATGTAAGAAAGGACTTTTTTGGATTAAGTGAGATCCCATACTTTTGAAAATGTTGAAAGATCTGCTTTAAATCTCTGAGGTGATTACTACACTGTTTACAATAAACGATTATGTCATCTAAGTAAATCACCACTGACTTATTCATTAGTCATTTAAATGCATTATCCATGGCCTTTGAAATGTGGCACCAACATTAATAAGTCCAAATGCCATCTTTTCATATGCATACGTGCGCCATTTGGTTTTGAATGTCGTCTTTAATTGATCATCCAAATGGACTAAAATTTGGTTATATCCTAAGAAGCCATCTAAAAAGGACATGAATTCAAACCCTACAACTGATTGTAATATATGTTCCATGGGTGGTAATGGAAAATTGTCCTTTTGGAAGGCTTTATTGAGATTTCGAAAATCAATAGAAATCCGAATTTCTCTATTTTTCTTTCTGACTGGTACCAGGTTAGAAACCCATCTATAATGTCGAATAGAAAAATAATTTTAGCTTTCAATAATTTATTCAGCTTAGTCTTAACCTGGTTCTCCAGATTAGAATGGATATTTCCCAGTTTTTGTTGCACTGGTTTCTCGTCCGAGATCATCAGAATTGTATGTTGTATGATTGAAGTATCATAAGTTTTGAGGTCATCGTAATTCCAGGCAAAGAAATTTTTATACTACTTCAAAAGTTGAATGAACGTTGATTTTTCCTCTAGAGTTAGACCAATACCTAAGTTGATATTATGCGGCGTTATGTCAGTTCCTAGATTCACTAATTCATATCTCAGAGTTGAGCTCTAAAGTTTTGAATCGGTGGACCTTTTGAATCTGTATTTTAGATCATATAGGTCTTCCAATTTGACTACAGATTTGGGTATAGCGTTATTGGTGCTTCCTTGTTGTAACTGCTTGTCATTTTGGTCTTCATCAATTATCTGATTATTGTGAGAGCCTTTTGGAGTCAGAGAACACACAATATTAAGATCATTGTTAAAAACTCTCCAGTTGGTAACATTATCTAGGATGAAGGGTCTAAAGATCAATTCGATTGAGAATTTGTGTAGATTATAGTCTTCTGAGGGAATGAGCTTCAAAGCTACATTAGCCTGGAGGTCAACACTTGCATTTTGGAGTCTGGGAATAGATGAAATATTAAATGCTATAAAGTGTGTAGGTAGGTCTTGTACTAACAAATCCTAATTCTTTAAGTGACCTAATAGACAATGTATAGTATTTTGTACCTACTTGATAACAATCTCGGAATCGCCAAATACTTGTAGATACTTGATGCCATGTTTGATTTCCTTGTATAACCCTTGCTCTAGAGCTTCATATTCTATAGTATTATTTGTGCAATTGAACTCAAGTCTATAGGTTAGCATGGTTTTCTCTCCTTCTGGACTAATTAATATAAAACCTACTCCTGCTCCATCATTAGACTTAGAACCATCGAAAAATAATTTCCAAAACAAAGATTTATCTATAGGACTCTCTACAAAATTAATGGATTTAGAAGTATTCATTTGAGAAACTTTGTACCTGAGATAAAACTGAATTTTCTAAAAAAGGTGAAGTATGAGCACTGAAATTCCCTAAGAACAAGTCAACATAATAGTTTCCAATTATATTATTGGTGTACGCACTAGGTTCATTTTCTCCTTCTAACTCTGTTACTATGTACTTTTGGTGTTTTTCTCACTCAACCTTTATCTAATTTGGTTTACCATTATAAGTGAGCCACATGTGTGACCAGTTGGTTGCAAAGTAACCATGAACTTTTTCAGATCAATCCCTGCTAAGAATTAAACCATAAAATTTAGGAATATCTACAACAAGAATATCAATGACTTGAAATACCTTTGTATTCAATGAAAGCCTTATGGTCACCTAATTTGGTTCACCAATGACTTCAACTTGAGACCAGTCCATCTGCACTATGCATACTGCAGACTTTTGATGTTGGACGTTTTACTTTGCACAAACTGTCTTACACAAAATATTAGATGAAGCACTAGAGTATACCAAACAGTTATGCAATTTTTTATTGAAGACATCAAAAGTAAGGAGGAATGGAGGAGTATGGGATTTTGACCTTCCTCCAATTAAAGCAATGTCACTTGGATCAACCTGATTTGACATACCAGTTGGAGGTCTCCACATTTCATGAGTAGCTTGTGAGATTACAATGGCAGGTAGAGGTGCAAAAGGTACTACATGTAGTTCTTTAAAAAGTAGTTTCTATTGATGCTTCAATTTACTCAGCTCATGAAAAGTAATGTTGGCCCTAGTCTTCTTCATGTCCTCAATAATATTATACTCCATTTCATCGAAAATGATAAGCATTTTAAATGGAGTTGATGAATTAGATTGGACTCAGTTTGTCTGAGTCGCTTTTGGTGATGATTTCTTACCTGTGACTTTATCTTTGGAAGTTGGGCTTGAATTCTTTTGTTTAGAACTAGATTGTGGAGGGTCAAGTTGATTTCTGCTTCTGGTAGTGACTGGTAATGCATCTTGATCTTCTTCATCTAGAAGAATGAAGTCCCACATTCCTTGCAGTTCTACAACCTCATCATTATTAGTATGTTACTCATTCGAAACTTCGTCTTATTCTCCTTCCGATCCTACATTTTTTGTAGCATTGGGAGGTTTCGGATCAGTTGAAGGATTCCTTTTGGAAGGATTATAAGGTTTCTTAGAAGAAGTCTCTACCACTTGTTTTCTAATATCGGCCATTTCGTTAGATATGGTTTTTAAAACTTTCTGTAATCCTTCCAAGTCGAATGGGTCCTTTGATTGTCTTTTCTTAGGGTCATCTTTAAAAGAAACCTTTCAAGATTTTATTTCATCAACAATGTTTTCCTTTTCTAAAGCTAAGATACGTTTTTCCACCGCTATTGCTTCTTTCATGTTTTCAGCCAATGTTGGCTTGGCAGCCGTATCTACAAATATTGCTATGTTTGAAGGTAAGGCAGATATGTACCATTCACTTCAAACTTCTTCACTAGGCTTAGATGCGGTAGGAATCTTATCTAAGAGTTTATTAAATCGCAAGTTGAAATCTTTGATAGGTTCTCTTGACTCAGTTTTAAGATTTGAGAGGTCATTGATTAATGTGGTTGTAGACCTATCATCACCGAGCTTGGTCAAGAACTTCTCTTGGAAAATATTTCAACTAGTAATGGATTTTGAGGGTAATGAAAAATACCAGGACCCAACCACTCCTTGTAAGGCATACGGGAAAAGCCTAACAATAGCTTCTTCTTCCGTAACTCCATTTAAGTTTATTGACAACATAAAGTTGTTTATGTGTTCATCTGCCAATATGCCTACATCTGGGTTAAACTTTGGCAGCCATTTTTCAGTGAGCTGACAATTGACTTAAGGGTACAGTCATTGTGATTGCTCCTGGATTGTTCCATGTTCTTTGTGCCATTGATGAGATACTAACAGAGGAAAGTGCACATGAAGTTACAAGTGGTTGGGAAGATGATGGTAAAGTTCTAGTACCTTGTTTGACAATGATATGGAGTTGGGGAGTAGATGGTTGACTTTGCAATGGATTAGATGAAATAGATGATGATGATGAAAGAGTCTTACTATCAGACCCTTTGGGTGTCTTCCTTACTTTTTTTCTTTTGGGTAGAGAGAATTCTGTTGGTTCAATACCAAGCTTTTCACTCAATAATCTGGTAAGAGGATGGGAATGAATGTATTTCGAAGTGACACTACCTTGAGATAACTTAGACTTCTGCAGTGATATGGAAAATCCCTAAATATTATGAATTAAAGACCGAACTTCAGGAGGTTCAAGAGTGGATTTATCTAAGATGTTAAGGTCTTTAGTAGTGGTTGTTGTTTTCTCAACTTCTCGCTTAGAATTTAGAGTTTTATAATGCAATGGAGATGTTGGGGGAGATGTTGAGGGAAAATTACTCTTAGAATGGGTTATGGATTTAAATTTGCTCACCATTCATAGTTTAGGCCCTCCTTCTAGCACCAAATATGTTGAAGGCCCGAAAATCAGGTCTACAACAAGGGGGATAACCACTTGGTCTGGACCTTGAAAGCAACTCCTTTTCCATTTGGAATAGTGTCTCTCACTCGGGGTGATGGGACCCGTTTCCCAATTTGTTAAAATGGTATACTAAGGGGATGATGTTTTTCTTTTTTGAAGGTTTATGAGGAGAATGCTTTATTCTAAATCTAATCTAACATATGCAATTTTATTCTAAGGAAGGAAAACGTCTAATTTTAAACTATCTTGGGAGTAACGCTTTGTTTATGTGATCTAAAATAATTTCCAATAGCGACTGGCAATAAAAATCATTCAATCACTGTGAGAAAGGAATCCGTTAAAAATGATTGTTTCGTATAAGAAATTAGTCTAAACAATTATGATAAACAAGTTGCATAGTAAGTCGTTCATACACTTAGCATAAAAAGAATAGTTATCACTATAAAAAAGTGCAAAAATTATAACTGAACATTTAGGCTTTCATATATAAACAACTGGAAATAATATATCACTTGGCACATAAGCAAAAAGTATTAAGAGATATAAGTACCATTGATAATAGGCTCTAATCACGAGCTTCAAAAATATAGATTTATCTTCAAATAATTCAATATCCACTAAGAGTGCAGAAGTGCATTTCAATAGCAGACATTAGACTCACATATAAATAAATCTCATTCCATTCATTTATCAAAACCTCCTCAATGGTGGGGAAAAGTGCACGTTTTGAAGGATTGTTTTTAACAAATTTCTAGACCCCTTTCTAAATGCATGAGAGGGGCTTAAATACTACTCTAATGAAAACTAAAAATAGTTATTACAAAAATAGATGAGCAGGTTCAAAATGACCATCGTCATTTAAGGAAAAAATGAACCAAAATCTAACTAAAACTATATCTACACTAAATCATGTATATGTTCTTTTAAATTGCAAATTTCCAGCATGGGCTTCAAGAGCATTGGTTGGTTGACCTCAGCCTTCAATTGACCTGTGAATACGGAATCATCGAGCACTAGCACAATCTTCTCAGTGGAGGTTATGAGGCACTTCAAAGTCATCCACTAGCTATGTGGTTTTACTAGGAACTGCTAGTAAGTGTCCCAATTTAACTGCTTATCTATTTAATTGTCTCTTCCTTTTCCTCTGCCAATTGCTTCCACCTAGTTTGAAGCTACTGTGTCTTTGGATGGAATCCTGGAGTGGTCTCTGATATTAAATTTGTTGTATGCAGATTTTCATTGATGCAGTCGATGACATTACTTGCTATTGTTGCTGCCTCCTACATCACTTGCTCTACTTCCTTGAGTTGTGCATCCCATTTTCCAAATAACATTTCTTTATGGGATTCATCAATCCTAGGCAATTTTTCTCTTTTTCCCTCCTCTGATTTCTGCCAATTCATAAAGTCAGAAACTTTCTTAGAAACTAAATCATAATCAAGTTGTAAGTCTAGGACTTCATTTTTAATGTAGTCTCTTTTTTCACAATGGAAATTCCATTTCAAGATCCCTTGGCAAAGAATTTCTTCCTGTTGTAAGAGCTGGTCATTGAGGGTAAGGGCTTCTGTGATGAATTCTTTAATTTTAGGGTTGTCCTTATGCAATTCTATTGTGGCCTGTAACTGTTGTTCCTTATCAGTCAGAGTGTTTTGATAACCCAACTGCATTTGCTGGAAGTCCTGTTGTAACTTTCCCAATTATACCTCTGCTTCTCGGCAGACGCTAGCCTGCTGTATTTTCTGTTCCAAAAATAGGCTCTTATTCTCCTTTTCTTTTAATACAATTTGCACTTCTGACACTTTATCAATGGTTACGAAAGCATATGCCACTGCAATCTAAGAGAGCCTAGTGAGTTTCTATGTTGGATTGGTGGTCGAGTCTTGCCAAAGAACATCCAAATGTTTACCCTTTGGAGAAAGTATAGTATCTATTTTTCATTTCTTTCTTTGTCTCTTGACAACAACCTTATGCTACGAGCTATAAAATACATCCAGAGGACGGATCTCCTCTATTTTCAGCACAGTTTTAGATGACAAAGCAACATGAATATGCTCTGTCTCTTGAGTATTAATAACCTCTTCTATTATCGTCTTTGTGGTTATCTCCCATCATCTTACTAATGGCTCTGCACTCTATTCCTCGGTGTTGATCACCTCATTAAAATTCTCGCACTCCTTTTCTAGGTCTACTACAATTAGACTCGTTGGATTTGCGAGGGGAGCAAGTGTCTCAACTTGTTTTGGGGACAAAACCTACTAGTCAGGCTTTTCTATAGACTAAGTTGTATCTTTGATTAACACTTCACTTCTACTATGATCACATTTTGAATACTCATCAGATTTTTCAGTTGATTACCTCTCTGAGATGGATTTAGACTTCTCTTCTCCTGAACTCCCACTTATTCTAATACTGGGAGTGGGTTCCCTTATTGGTTCAATGCACAATTTGTCCAACGGGACATTTGCCAATCTTTGTTCTCTATAATGGTTAAACTCTTGAAGCTTTGCTTGGTCAAACTAAATTTTTTCCATATGTAGAATCTCTCTGAGAGAGCTCTTCTGCCGAAAGACATTGTCGAAGATATCATCTTCTTTAGTAAATACTTTTATTTTGACCATCGTTGTAAAATTCTTGATAGTATCCAAGGGATCATACTACCTCCCTCGGAAATTTGGTAGCTTCAAACTTAGCATATTATCATCCTCTTTAAAATAATGTCCCAAATCAGATAATGTGAACGCCCCATAGACCACAGGGAATTGAGGCCAAATGGCCTTCTTCTTATCCTTGAGTTCTTTGCTCATTCCCCCAACACCACAGGTCTGGTAAGCTATCTTTGAGGCCATAAGTTTGTCGGGAACATCCAAAGGAAGCACATGAAGTGAGGAAATGCTCCTAAATACCCTAATGTAGGTGAATAACTCCTCCCCAAACCACCTTCCCACAGGGAGAATATCAATTTTAGCTTCTGGGGAGAATCTTGGGGCATTTGTGTGATATAACATTTTATGAATGGGAAGCACTACTCCATGACAAATATTATAGAAATGTGGGACAAAATTAGATTAGCATGGTTCTTTATGGTATACTTGAATAGATAGAGGGTTCTTTACTGTCCATTTCCACCCGATGGTGGGAAAATCAGAGATGAAACAAATAGCATCCATGACATAGGTAACTAAAACGAATGGGGGATAAGAGCTCTGAGAAAAACTTCTTTTAGTTCAATAATTCGAAATAGTAGAAGCTAAATTATCCGATAAAATTTGGGCCCAATCCATGATGGTGGAATTGGTGGCCGCATCCAATAAAGGCAACCATTCTGATGAGAACTTATCTATATTTGGCTTCCGAAATAGTCTACATAACATTGTAGCAAAAAAAAAATAGGGAGAAGCGAGGGAGCCAGTGGCATACATACCACATTCGTCCTTCTTTAATGGTTCTTCCTTCATGGACCAGCTCTTTGTCTAGTTTGCTAAATCCTCATTCTCTTTGGAAAATTTTTCAATAAATTGTTTTTTATAACTGGCTTGGGGTTTGGGCAGGTGACACATATGCCTCAAATTACATTGGGTAAATAATGCCATAATCCTCTGGTTTTGTGTCTTGAATTCCCTGTCAGATATATTAGCATGGTCTATAATCCATTTTACCATATCCGTGTAAGGGTGTATCTTCAACCTCGCTACAATACAGTGCAGAAACGATCATGCAAGCTCTGTTAGTGATGCTTTGGATGACCCATGTCCATCTGTCGTAACTGTAACTTCCATAACTCTCAGGTTTTCTTCTTCTAACAATTCGTATATGCCTTCCCAAGTAGATATCCCCGCTTCCTTGGTACAAGTGGTGTTTGTAAATAATGGAGTCCTCTCTGATTTTTTAGATGCAAGAGCTTTGCCTCTCTTTCTCATTACATTTTGTGTTGTTCTGCATTCTGCTCTGCGTACTGCTCCTAAAAATAGTAAGCAGAGAACAAATATATAATAAGGATGATGGTGAATAATGAACAAAAATAAGGTGATGGGAAAGCTTTTAATTTTTAAAATCATATCAAAGATATCATCTTACGTGAAATAACTCTTTAAACCAGATTTGATTTGATTTTTAATAAATACCATCAATGGATAGTTAAGATAACATTAATGCTCATAACTCTTGCATAGAATGACGGAAAGTACAATCATTGAATTCTGAGCCCTTTAGATTGTGATAAAGTAATTTTGTGATTTCTTCGCAATATCGCAGATCACGATATTGCAAAACCTATTATCTTTAACAATCATTTGTTTCATTGTGTGGCTGTGAGATGCGATTTACGAGAACATTATTGTATTTCACAATATATGAGCGTTTTGTTATTACTTGGCACTGTAGTCAATGGAATCTGCAATATGTGATAAGTTTGTAAGGCTTGTGATCTTGCATTCTCGCATTCTCTCTTTTACGCATTTCGAAGAATTTCTTAGTAAAGGATGCCCGTTGTTACCCTTTTTGTGATACGATGCTTATCATTAAAATATCGGGTTTATTATAGTTTTGCTTAGTATTCAGGAATTTCCACTTACAAGGGTTTTCCCAACTTTTTGGTTGGATAACATGTTTCATAAGGAGGCTTAACAATTATAACATTTTTCATGCACATGAAGTGTGAAAAGGTAGGAATTCATGTTGTTGGGAGTTTTGCTCTGATATCATGTTTTATTGAAAACAAAAAGACAGTCTTAAGTGCTAAGTTTTGATTTTTTAGAAGGGTCCCCATTTATTAATGTTGTTGCTAACACTAATAAAAGGGGGGGTTGTTGATGCTCACAACAATCTCATACATCCTACAGTGAGCACCTATAGGAAACACAAAGAAACTACAGGAAATAGTGAGGAAAGTTAGGCTCGACATCCCACAGTGAGCACCTATAGGAAAACAACACGAAATAGAGAGGATTGTCAAAAATGTTGTGAGGGGGTGCATAGGCCATCAATTCAAGATTTCTCCTCAACTAAGGCATTGCAATGAAAGTTAGGTTGCATATCGTCTGTGCTTTCATTTAGAAAAATAAAATAAATTGTCATTTATTTTACCAATTATAGTGTGCAGAGAGATAGGAAGAATTATGTAGAGGATTGTGTAGAGTAAAAGGAGAATTATAGTCATCACCCTCCTAAACTCTAAAGACTCGTCACCTGGGGAAGATATTAAGCTATAGCCACCAAAAATTTATACAAATTGATTGATATAGTGAAAAGCTAATAAGGGGTTTCAATAGAAGGGAGCCCACTAGAACAACTAGAATACATCAACATCCTCCCGTGGTAGAACTTTTTACAAGGAATGACTCGTTGGGATTCTTCGAGCTACTTAGGGGATATGATGATGATATAGCTAGGGAATTTACAATGACACTCATACCTCTAGCTAGAGTCAATGCCACTGTCGTAGTGAGGGGTTTTTTAGTAACAATTTCCCTTGAAAGAATTATTAGGATCACTACACTTCCTCTAAGGTTGCAAAGGAGAAAAGAGGACAAAGCTAGCAACACTCTTTCGAAGAAGAAATTTTTCTTTAAAGAAGAGGAACCAATTGAAGACAAAAATGGGATTAGAAGGGGGAGCATTCCATATCCTTGGTATCAAGTAAGCTATCAAATTCTCAACTATATTTCTTGTGATGGTAGACTCAATATAGTCTATGGTTACAATTTTAGACTCGTCTATAAGCCAATATTTGGAGAAGAGTTACCTCCTCCAAGAAGACTTAGTGTGCCTTAGTTTTTGTTGCAATCAATAATATATGTGAGCATCACAGTACAACAAGGGAAGTATCATCAACTTGCACATCATGGATTGATCAAACTCATAGTAGAAGATTCCCTAGACAACTTAAGAATCCCTATTATGTGGTTAGAATATGCAAACGTGAACAAAGAATATGAATGTCAAGCCATTGAGTATGAAACAGACCCTACTTCTAGTGGTGAATAAGAGGGAGAATAGACTAAAGAAGAGGAAGAAGAGTTTGAAGAAGATAAATAAGAGCCTAAATAAGAAGGGCATGAAGAAGAAGAAGAAGATCCTAGAGAAGAGGAGGCAAAAAACAAATGGGACACAGGATGAAAAACACAACAAGGGAAGAAGCACAAAAGGATGAACCATGTCCTGAAATAGATAGCAATGAAGGAGAGGAATCTCCAAGGGTGTCTCCAGAGCCCACAAAGAAGGAGGAAACTACTGCCTTAACTACTCTAAGTACACCTATCAAATCAAAAGGAGAGAGGAAGAGGCACACTCCCCTATACTTCAGAACAAGTAGTATCACCGGGATAAAATAAGGGAGACCTCAGAAATGTACCAAGATTCCTATAATCATAGAGGACATACTAAAAGAAGAATAGAAGTTAGTCCCTCTAGGAATAAGAGGTGAAGAAGGAACAAAATAACAACATTCCCTAAGGTCACCGATCAGCTATGTTAGGAGGCTTGTCACCAAGTCAACCTCAGCAAAACAAGTGAAAGAAACTTTGACCCATTTTAAAAGAGGGAAAGGTCTCTTATAGGAAACATAGATGGTCCTACAGGAAACAAAGATAATGTTGTACGAAACTCTATCAAAACTGTAGGAAACACAAAAATTGGATCAAGAAGGAAAATAGGGGAAAAGGGAAGGAAAAGACGAGAAACCCAAATACAAGGACATACATATACTCAAGAGACAGTAAAGAAAGAGTCCTAGGAAATGAAGGAACCTAGCCCACGGTGAAACCTGAGCTCCTATGACAGATTCATTAAGAGAAGCAAAGTAATACCATAAAAAAATTCCATCCCTCTATTCTTTGAGCTTGAAAAGGAGAGAACAAGGACACATCATTGGATTCAAATTTCTAAATAAAAAGGTGTAGAGGATGTGGGCCATATGGAAGAAAAGCTACTAGAAATGGGCAGACAGTTGAGTAGCATCAGATATAGGGAAAGAGTGATGAAATCTCAACTAGAGGCTGAGAACATGTTGTCAAGGAGACAAATATAGGAAAAAGAGATCCAACTCCCAACTATGGGAAGTCTCTTCATGGAGGAACTCTAGTGTAGGATGCCAACAAAATCATATGCCTTATAACTCAAAGAACAATGACTACAATTTCATATAAAAACCCTAGCACAATGAGGAACTATGCCTTTCAAATACTATAGGAAGTTCATCTACCTCTGTGACCAAAGCACCCTAGAGGACAAGGTCAAAATATCTAAATTCGACCTACATAGCTTGGCCCTAACAAATTTGAATGTGGGGGACCCCAATCCAAAGCCACGAGACTTACAACTGATAGCCTTCGCATCATGGATGAATCATGAGGAGGCTAGGGCTAAATAAGTGAAACGGATACTGGAAAGATAAGAAAAAGAACCACTTTACGTCAGAGAAGAACATAGAAACTCCATGGTTGTCATTAGCATCCACAACCTCATTTCCAATGATCGTTAGCTTGCACCAAGATACCTAGCTACACATGAGCAAGGAGTCACTCATTTTGAGGACACTTTGAGATTTATAAGGGATGAAAGACTACAAGAATGCCAAAGGATATGGAACACCTTACCCTACAACCTAAAGATCAGGGAGTATTGTTCTCCTAAAAGAATGAGGGATGCACTCGAAAGGACCACATTGTATAAGAAAGCATTACAGAGACTAAAAAACAACTGGATTGGCTTAAAACTCACTCAACCATTGCTCTTGGGTATGTTATAAGGGAGAAATGAAGAAGAATAAAGAAAGGAGTGGGAGGAAATACAGAAGCATGTAGGATTTTATCCAGAAGAGGAGGATACTCCAACAGAAGCCTACAATGTCAGGGAGGCCACCAAAGCAATGAAAGACATGGATATAGATTGAGTTGCTCAGAGGATGAGAAATACTTTTAGTAGGGGGGTGATGATGAGGCTCATCAATGGGTAACTTATGTGAACCTTAATGCCACTCTCCATCTTATTAAAATCAACTTTTCTCAAATTTATTTATATGTTTTGATATATTCTACTTAATGAGAAGGTTAAAGATGAAATGTCATGTCTTGTGGTCTAATGTGCATTGGTTGTAGGGTTTGGAGCAATTTTTGGCTAATTAAAGTGGAAGAACTCGAAGTAGACAAGAAAGAGGGATTTTAGGTGACTAGATCTCCCTCTTACACTAGTACAAAATGGCTAATTAGTTACAAAAACAATGACTGAAATTTACATATAAATGACTATATTTCAGTCGGTGACCAGTAGTAGCTAATTTACAATATCTTATAATGTGACCAACTTTTAGTCATTTTTAGCTTAGTAATTAATTGATTGTCTCAATTTTATCATCTAGCAGTATATTTAGTCATAAATTTGATCATTAATTTAGTTATTGATTTAATCATTAATTGCCACAATTAATGACAAAATATACAACAAAATGTATTACTATATGATCATCTGCGAAAACCAATTAATGACCAAAGAAATATGACCAAAATGTTGGTCGTGTTATAAGGTACTGTAAATTAGCTACTAATAGTCATATGTCTAGAAATTTTAGTTGTCATTTGAAACCAATTAATGACCAAAGAAATATGACTCAATTTTTGTCGTGTTATAAGATATTGTAAATTAGCTACTAATAGTCATATATATGAAAAATTTAGTCGTCATTTGTAATGAAAAATTAATTATTTGCAGTAGTCATTTATATTTTTTTGGTAGTTTCATATTCATTATATAAACGACTAATTGAGTCATATATTCATTTTATTTGTGTTCATCATTAGTTAATATAAACTACTAATTTTTTAGTTTTAAATTGATTTTATGTGTTCATTATTAATCAACATAGATTAATTAGTATGATTTTGAGACTAAGTTAAAAAAACATTACAATGTGAATTGGTTCATCTAATATGAAAATTCAAAATTACATATTTTATTTAAAATACTAAACAATATTAAGTGCAACTATAAATAATTTCAATCATAGAAATTATATTATATGAAATGTTGAGTATTACAATATGAGTTTCCAACTTAACATTCGCTAGACTACAATTTACACATGAAATGTTATTTCATCACTATAAAACATTATCATTGTGTTGTCAAGTCATTGCAAGTGAATTGACCAACTATGAAGACTTGAACATCAATCTCTATTTGTGTGTCTCATGTGGGATATTGGCTTTAAGGGTACCACTAGACCGATTCTCTTCTCTCTCTTTTTGCATTTTTCACTCCATTGTTAGTGTTCTCTTTCTTCAAATCCTATTGCTTACCATCAATACTAAGTTCCTTTTCTGAAAATTAAATAACATAGAATGCAGAGTGTAAGACATGAAAGATGATGAACAATAGAATATAAATGAAAGTAGACTATAAAGGATTTATATTACATATACCTTAACATCAACAATGCTAAAGACATGCTTCCCCATAAGAGAATGAAACCCAAACAAGTTTTCTTCAGTTGAGCGATAATGGCCACTATGTGGCCAAATGACCTCTACAAACAAATTAAAGTCACCATCAAAACAAACACCTTGGTAACTTAGTATTCAACCTTAGGGAAACCTTAGGCACAATCATGCCAATTAAGTTGCATGCTAAAAATATCAAGTTGTAAATAACTTGTTAAAACAAATAATTTGAGGTGTCATGTCTAATCCTTTTCATTTTATTTGCAACAACAATTTGTTGTCTAATTCATGAAATTGGTCAAGTATATAAACAACATGTTCTCAAATAACAACATGAAAGTAAACTTTTCTAATAATCATGAAAATATTTAAATACAAAACAATTAAAATTATTTCAATCAATATCATGTAATATTAATTTCATCTTCAAGCTTTGGTTGTTGTTTAAATAGACATAATACAAAGTACTTTCAATTTCATAGTTAAAATAGAAAGAAAAATCGAAATAAATGTTCAAAATACAATCAAACAATAAGGAGAGGATATCATGGAATGGAGATTGCAATTATAAACAAAATGTTTACCTTTCCATTGATATCTTTTCATGCATTCCTAAAACATTCACTTGCCCAAAATAAACGTGAGATGAAATAATTACAACATTAAGAAACATAGGAATACTTAATAGAAACATTTCCAAACTCCATGGCTGAGGTGCCTGAAGGATATCCAACAGAAAATTAATCGTATCAAAGACATGATCTCTATATTTTCTCCCCATCCTTTTTCCAATCACATTTCATATAACCTTCCCACACCAGAGTCAAGTAACAATCAAATGAAGGAATCAGCATTTGTTTTTATCTTTTATATGTATAAACTTTGAATATAATTATTTTTAGTAACATATTAATTCGTATTTAAAGCCTTCCTATCATCAGAATGTATCAATCAAGTAGAACATCAGAAAAATTGACCTCAATGAGATCCTCTAACAATTTCTACAATATCAATATTTGTCTTGTTGTGATATCTTGGATAGAGAAAATAACATATCTACAAATGAAAAAGCGATATATTACTTATGTTCAAACTATGTATATGGTATGTTCTTTTTTTAAGTAACTTCTTAAGATGTCCCTCTACCATTATCAAAGCAAATTGTAGCTTGGTTAAACTCTTTATCCTTTCATTCAACATCAATTTCTGCAAGAAAAATGTCACACATTATTCTTTTCGATTTCTCAGCACGCTATATATGATCAACTGAAAGTCACATAAAAACAAGAGAAAACCATTTTCTAACCAAAACAAATAAAAAAGCAATGCCTCTAATAAAACTTCACACCTCAAAAATTACTCTGGCACTTGCTTAGACTAAAGATAATATTCTTTGAATCATCCTTAGGTCATATTAAATGGGATATTCACATTTTTACGATGATTTCAATTTGTTGCTAAAAGAAATATATAAATCTAGGTTATTATCAATGAACTTCAAGTATAATTAAAAAAATAATGTCATTATAAGGCATGGAGAGAGAGAAATCTTCATAACTAGGATTCTCTACCTTAGTTTGGTTTGAGTTGAGTTGGTATTTGAATATATAGTGTTCTCTAAAGAAGTTAAATAGAAAGATGAGAATCAAAATAACATTGTGATTTTTTTTTTTAATTCATATTATACATCTCTAAAACAGGAAGCTCATCCTTCTCTGCTATTTCATAAAGATTTATTGGCATATAATAATAATGAATTAACTATCAGACACAATGATGCAATATATTAACCAAGGAAAGGAAAATGACATGGCTTTGGTATTTGTGTTCTCGAAGGAAATATAACAATGGTTGTGTTCTTTCTTTATCATGAAATAGTATTGAAGACAAATGTTGGTCCAGAAATTAAACTCTGTTACAAATAGGAGATGGTCTTGCTGTGTAAGAAAAGGATGAATTGAAGGGCTCAAGATATAGCTCCAATACATAGCTATCCCTATCACTACAAAATACAAAGTTATTTTTTATCGAGGTAAAAAGAAAAGTGAGTTTGTATTTGTGCACTTGTGATAGTATATGAAAATGAGAGAACTAGTGGAAATCAAATGTAAAACCCACTCAACTTGATCTTTACATGACATAGTGATAATGAAATGGTACAATAGAAGCATACCAACTCATAAATAAGAGATGATAAAAAATAATAATGGAACATTATTTCCTACCATATAATTGGCATGAATAAAATTTCCACAAAATTCATCCAAAAATTGAGAACAGCTTATGGCAAAAGAACATATCATTTGTGTTTTGTACCCTCTTTAACACATGTAGCCTGGGAAGTAGAGGAGGCCAAATGTAGCAGGATTCCAATTGTGTGGGACATGAAAACAAAAATGTGGAAAAACATGCCTTCGAATTCATGAAATCTCACTCTAAATAATAGAACATGTTGAGGATAGTAATGATGAAAATAGATCATGTATTAAGATCAATCCCCTTATTGGTCATGAATTAGCAAGGCGTTTGGTAATTTTTACTTGTAAAAAAAAATATCATAATTAGTGTAATGATTTTGTGGATCCTTTTATGAATTGTTTTACATTTATATTATGGCATCCTTGTAGGAGAGAGTGATGAAAGTTCTCCAGGTTTTGTCAAACTGGTTTCTCCTTTCATATTCTTATGTGAATGGACGGAGAGCTACCTTTCTTTGGTTTGGAAATTCAGGTGTCCCTCCCTTTCATTCAATATCTGGAGATGCCCCACCATTGAAGGACCTTGATAGTTCTGAATTTAATCTTACAGACATAAAAGATGGATCTGGTCCAAATTAAGATGTCGCTATGGTGATTGGAGAGGGAGAAAGAACTTGAGAATTGTTTAGTATTCCTCTTGTGTAGCTTGAAAGATAGTGTAGGAAAAATTGTTTATCTATTTGTGGTGGTAGGGAGGTACTGTTTTTCCGATTTCTTAGCTTAGAAGAAGAAGAGAAGCATAAGAACCAAGATCAAGACGAGGATTTCAGGTATGGGTATAGCTTTTCAATCTCAGGGAAGCATGCAAGAGAAATTAATGCTTATATACAATTGGGAGGGGGAAGATGGAGCATGGGTAAAGAAATAAAATCCATATTTTATGATGATAAGGACTATATATCATTATCATAATCTAGGAAAAATGTTCAAGAAGAATCATCTTTATGGTTAGAGGTTGTGGAACGTGAATCAATGGATGCCTCTTGCAGTGGAACTTTACCAAATACTATTGATGCCATGATGGTAGTTTCATGTGAGGTGCCCCCAAAAGTTCAAAATATTCTAGGCAATGTGAAGGAAAATTTATTTCTCTACTCCTTAACTCATATTTCGCCCCATCCACGTTTTGATAGACCAATTATCAAGATCATAGAATGATATTTTCTTTCATGAAGGAGTCCAAGGGCCAACAATTTAAGGATATGATCAAATTTTAAAAGAATGGACAGTCTTGTCTAAATTGGAAGGACCTGGGTGTCAAACTTGTTGTTGAGCCAATGCTATTCACATGTCAAAATTTTGAGTATCACTTGGGGTTGGATTTGAATGAGAGGATTTTTACTAATACTGTTTAGTCAAGGAAAAGAACCAAATTCAGAGTCAATTTGAATTATTATTCATGACGCATAGTAATAGAGTTGGTGACCTTGGTAGGGATCATCCTTGTCGTGATGTGTTACATTCGAATGGCATGAATGCATGAATTTTAAAAGGTTGAGATATGATATAAATATGGGGAATTTTGACCAAATAAATAACCCAAACCTGACACTTGAGATATGATATAAATCTTGGAAAATTTTAGCAAAATACATAACCCAGACCTTAAACCTAGTAGTGTGAAATCCATTGTTTGATGTGTGGCTACTGAAGAAAAATTTCTTAAATACTTTTAAAAATTAACGTAAAAATAATTTATAAAAGCATGGAAATTGTTTTCAATCAATTTTCAATCTTGATAACAATTAAAGTGATAACCCACAATGAAAATCCAAAATCGACAAGTCATATTGGACAAATGTACAAAACTCATTGCGAACATCCTAATCCTACAAGTTGCTCATCTAAAGTAGTCGAAGATGTTACCTTGCCTGGGAAACAATGGAATGTTAATGTTATAAATGATAAAAATATAATTAATTAAAACTAACTATTATAACCAATGCAAACAATGAATGATAAACAAAATGAAAATGTGGTAAAATGTCGCATAACCACTCCATGAAATTTCGATCCACTTCCATACTCGATTTTTCCCAAGACTAAGCAAGTCATTCCACTGGTGTCAACATGCTCATATCCACATACAACCTACATTGGTCATACCCTTCTATAAAGAAAAAAATAAAATAAAATGAAGACCGAAAGCCTTTTTACTGGTCAACAGTTTAAAGATTTTGAGGCGTGTATTTAAAAAGAAGATTCTCATACCAATATCCTTGCTTGCTTTGAAACACTATTCAAATACATCACTTCCTCCAAATGCTTTACATATCATGGATCGTTATAATTCAAGTCATCAATTAAACGAAGTTCTATTGTCTCTAGAGAAGGGGTTCCCTAAAGAAAGCAACCTAATACACTAATTTCCCTATCATGAAATTCAGTTATGTCTACATAAAGTTATATATACGAATATGAGAAAGTGGGGATCTGAGACATCGATGTATGAGATATTTTGAAAGTTCCTACATTGCCTTTCAAAACCAAAATAAGCTAACTTTGTAGTCATTTACAAGGTAAAAGACATAAATATTCATGATGAACATCATGGAAAAAAACCATGGAAGAATTTTATGGTATTTTCACATCTTATAGTAGGTTAACTTTTTTAATTTAGGTAGTGTATATTTTAATTAAGGAATAGATATGAAACAAAGGTGTTATGTAGTTTTGTTTCATATCTATTGGATATACCAAATCTGAAAACTAGACATAATAATGAACTGAAACATAATAGTCTACCTAAGCTACATCAATATATGCTTTGTATATATTTTTTTATGCTATACCTGACCATTAAGTAGCAAATGCAAACATTCTTAAACATTGAAACATGTTTGTTGCACATGTAAAAGAAGATCTTAAATTCCGTTTTTACAGCAATAAAGTTGTCACTCATTAACAAACATTGGATATTAGGAAGCCTCTTGGACAACAAATTGACAAGATTTAAAGCTCCCCATAATATCAAACAATATGTCCACAAAGAAATTGTATGCAATATCAGAATATGAGTCAATTTCTAGTATGGTCAAATTACTTCCATGTTTCATATTGAGTCTTAATATAGAGCATGAAAGCTCTTGAAACAGTATCCCATTCACTCTCAAATATTTTATCATGTATGCCCCTGAATACATATACAAGACAACGTGCATTTACAGTGGTTTATATTTTATCGACACACAACCTGCATTTACACTTGTTTCATTATAAAGCGTTGAAAGTAATACTAAAATCCAGAATTACATGGTTGTATTTTGAAGCAATGTGATTGAAGAGGGTTTTTTCCATATCTAGCAGTTGTTGGACGCAAATTCAGTGATTCCTCCACTGAGGACCACAAACATAGGGAGTGCATAGAAGGTCGAATATTGACGATGAAATATTCATTATGATCTGGCTAGTTGAGTGGGACGTCTGATCAAATTGGATGAGCATAGATCTAAGCTTCAAAAGGGGTCCTATGCAAGTGATTTTAAATGATATCCCTTGGAAGCTTTAACATAGTACTCAGTATCATCATACAAAGGACCAACCAAAAACAGAACATCTAATCATGTCGAAGTTTGAAGAACTAGGTCACCCTTTTTAGAAGACCTTTGCTACTATCATTATGAGTAATTATTTTAATCTCAACACCTGGGATTGCTGGCAGCACTAACCATAAATGTACTTTCCTAGGCACCCCGCAAAAGAAGGAATATCAGGTTGGCACCCATCATTTTTAACAGCAATGTGCCGACTTCTTGGATAAAACAAGACCTTTTGAAAACTATTTTTCTTGCTAGCATTCCTTGTATCTCTCATAACAAATACCATTTCATCTTCAAGATTGGCCCAGTGAGTGTACTTATATACAACAGCGTTTCTTGGTCAATTAGCACTTGAAACAAGTTTGACATTATTGATCATATCTATAAATGTAGCCTCCTTTTGCCATATGTCTACAATAATGCTTCGAGACAACCCAGTTTCTTTGGGATAAGAACTGGAATCAACATGTATTTCACCACTCAATAGATATTTTTCACTAGTCAAATATATAGGCTTATGGTTCAATAAAATGAATTCTAATGAAGGTATTCCAAAGAAAATTCATGAGTTCAAGAAATGATGCATGTGCACATGAGAAGCTTCTAAGGAGATCTGCTACCATCCTTTCTCAATCAACAAATTCATTGGTTCTTTGTTTGGTTGTACAATGTAAGAAGCCACATGATGAGTACACATAATAAGCAACCAATAGCCTTTTTGGATAAACACTATCTATGAATGATCAAAGACACCAACATTGACATCAATAACCTTTCTATCCCAACACCAGTGATCATCCCAATCTAACAAATTAGATGAAGGTCCATGTTTTACCTCAAGACGCAATGCACTAGTTAGGACTTTCTCAAATATGAAGTCATTGCTCTTATTTTTTAAAATTAAAGAGTTAAGCTTCTATGAGCCTAGAGTTCAACAACTACAGAAGTAAGTGGTATAGAAACCGAGGAGTCACATCCTTCCTTGCATATCACCAATCCATGGATATCTGCAATGGCATTATAAATTCAATGCCAAACATTGGTCTAGTTACTGTCATCAATATGTGATGGTGAAAATTGAAGACGAGAATCATGTTTTGTTGTTGTGGTCAATGGGGATATTCGAAATTAACATGGTTGAACCTCGAACCAAAAGTTTCCCATATCATCATTCCCCTTTAGTTGAGGCTTAACATTGTGTAGCCCATTTGTCAAGGCAACTTGACGCTTGCCATAATAGCCATTTTTCACTAATTTTTAGGGAACCACAAATATTATAATGTGTTTCTCCTATCTTTGGGATTGAAGCCATGTTTGGCACAACCATGAAATTCTCCAAACTGCTAAACTTGAAGTGATCCTTCTCAGCCTTGATTGTGTAGCATGTTGATGTTTCATGATCAAGTTTGCAATATCCTAGGACATCTGTTGTAGCTCTTTCTCATCCATCAAATAATATCTTAACACCTTCAAAACATACTACTTCAAAAATCACCACAAGTCCTACAACTGAGAAACCTCTGACCTAAAATTGCTGAGATATATTAACATGACTGTGCTCGACAATAACCTCTATAGGTGGAAGTGAAACATCAAATATTGTATTCTCACCCGTGTATAATGGAAACAACCTTTACTTTCCACATGGAATAAAATTAAAAGAAAATTTCCCATATGTATATGATATTGCATGACAAAGCACTTGATTTGGACAAGGAGCTTCTTTGAGGGCACTTCACCTCATGGACATCATCTGAATAAAGGTATACATGAACACTTAAAATGCGGTTACCTTGAGAAACAAATAAGCCATCCATGTCATAACTTGGGACATAAAATATGTCATCTACTACCAGATTTCCAAAGCCGAACTCCATCTCTTGAGAGCCTCTTTGGACAATTGTTAAGAGAACATGAGAATCACATACTTGAAAGAGAATATTAGGGAAAATATACTCTATAAACCCCAATAATTGTATCTCTTGCGTAGCACCATCCTAGCTAGGATCGACATTAGGTATGACCTTGTATCTTCTTCCTCTATTTAAAAATTGGCTCACAAAGCCCGCTCTTTCCACTTCTTCACATTTCATTTCATGGAGGGCTACTTTGTCCTCTGGACACTCATCCTTAAGGAATCTCCAAACTTATTCTACATATCAAACAAAGGCAAAGAGAGAAAAATATCATGGCCTTTCCTTTTAGAAAAAAATGTTGTGGGATTTGATATAGCCTGATATTTGTATATTGCTCGAGAATTGATGATGTTTATGTATTCATGATGGGAAGAAACCAACCTATATTTTCTTAGAGTAATATTTTTAAATGTGTAACTGCCTCCATGTGATGTAAACACATCATTAATGAAATCATTGCTGGTGGAAATGAGTTCAACATTCACATTGGCATGCCCTCCATTTATATTCGAACAATTTTCTCCTCCAACATCCCCCATCACTCTCCCAAAAATAGCGAACCCAGTGAAGTGAAAACTGATGTCATCATGGCCATTGTAACCATTATGATCCACTGATACATATTCACCCATTTAAGATATATTCATGAAGTCAGGGAATATGAATATTTCCAATGTAATTTTTCCACTCAATAATCATAACATCAAATTTTTAACTGTCTCGTTCATCTTCACATCAAATCCAAAAAAATTTCTTTCATCTTCATCTTCAGAGAGCTCTTGAAACAATTTTTCATAATTCTATCGAATCACAACACCAATAAATTTGTATTTCATCTCCATTTCAGATAATTCACCTTCCTTCATAGTATGCATATGACTCATAGATCTTTTCCAGGTGCTTCAATTGTGGTAACATATATTTTGTAAATGATTTTGATAACCCCACTATCTACAGTATGACTATTAGTTTGCAATGATTCATTTTATGTATTTTTTTTTTTATAATTATGGTAAATCAATAATTCTTTAGATTAAATGATGCATCTACTCCTTTAACAAAGATTATATGCAGAAATTGTATGTAAAGTAAAAATATAATTTACATGAGTAATTTTTTAACTTTTCAAATTCCACTTATATCCATCAAAATTTTAAGTAAGAAACATAGAGTATCATTACAACTTAGCTTGTTTGGTGAACTAACCTTGTCCCCAGAGCCTTCCCATAATTCTCTGTAGTATTAACACAGGCCAATGGCTTCAACCATTTTTCTCAGTTTCCTTTGCGATCAATGTATGGATTACATTTAAAATGATCAAACATAATTTTTAAAAATTCTTGAATTGTTAAGGGATTTACCAGTGAGGAAGCAACCTCATAAACCTTTAAGCCATGCTTTCTAGCATGTTTGGCAATGGCTTCTAAAGTTGCATTCACAACCATGTCTGCCGATGTCTGCAATTTGAATTCAACCAAAAAGAATAACACATTTGGGTCAAAGTTTTGAAGACATGTACAGAAGATCTAATCTCCCTAGAGAAATAAATAATGTAGAGAAGCTCGAAAAAAATCAAATAAAGATGATTTAAATAATTAAAAAAAGTCAAATCTAAGTTTGGAACAATCCATTGCCCTCTTCTAGATATAGATGAAAAACATAATTTAATAATAATAAAAAAAATGGAAATACTCCAGAAAATCTAAAATTAATTACAAATTGCTTTTTCACACATTGTTAAGAGTTACTCACCAGATCTAGCATAGTATCTAGATCGCACAAGAAGCAATTTAGTTGACCTTTGTGATAGTGCATAACGATTGGATCAATCAATCTACAAGTTGAATATTTGATTTAGCTCAACAACAATGTGATAATCGGGGTTCGGATCCAAAGGTTTCCTCAACATTGTCAAAGATTGACTTTCAAAGAAACCTCGGCATCCATTGATCCATTGGCAGCGGTTCAAACTACTAGACATGTAACCAACATCTGAAGCACCTACCATGCCTCCATTACAAGGAACTTCGAAACTAAAAACTTTTGAGATTGCAACAAGATGATGGAGGTTAGTGAAAAGAGTCACCTTCACTAAGTGGGCCTGCAGACAAATAATGGTGCAAGTTCTATTTTCGGATCACAGCAGGGATGATCACAACAGGAGTGACCACAATAGGGATGATCATAGCAGGAGTGATCACAGCAGGAGTGATCACAGCAAGAGTGATCAAAGTCTATTTTTAGATTGGCTCTGAAAAATAGAAAAGTCAAATATTATTAGCTTATAATAATATTTAGACTATAAACTTTATCTTATTCTCTTGGAGCACTTGAGTTTGAGCTACAGATGTGGTGCATGTAGCTTTCAGAAGGAAATATGCTTTCTTTGTGGGTCAGTTTAGTTGTTGCATGCATGACTTCAGTTAGAACTCAATCAGTTGAGTTTGGTGGAGTTGATAGTGGAGTTGTGTTTAGTTTGACTTGTTTAAACTAGTTGTAATTAGTCTAACTACAAATAGACTAATGATGAGTTGTTAAACTAATTATTAACTCATAATGCAACTAAAGCATACATCAGTTAACTCAGTTGCATGTCAGTGCATGTTCAGTTCAGTAGGGACAAGTGTTAGAGGATCACATTGCTATCAGTTGTGACTGTAGTTGTGCATGAGGATTTGCACAATCAAGGGGATTGAGTTATGCCAATGAGAATTGGCCAATACCAAGTGATTATAGCCTTTTCTCACGTGATTCCTAGTGTGAGTGATTATTTTGAGGTAAATACGAGTTTGGTTCAACCATTCTCATCCATTCTTGTGTAGGTATTGGGCAGTGGAAGCAGGCAAGAAGTGGAATAGATTTGGAGATCAGAGCTGAGCTATATTGTGTGTAAGAGGTGGAGATAGTGCTGGATACTTCTGAGAAGTATTGACTATTGTAATGTTACATGTTCTCAATGATTAATATATAGAGAGTGTGGGGTTTTTAGCTGTAAGCTTTCCCTGGGTTACATACTGTGTTAATGTGTGCATGCTCTTAATGTTTTATTGTTATTGATGCTTCTATATTGATGATCAACGTAGAGGATCTTATGTATTGTGTATGTATTCCACAACAGTACATGATCAGGATAATCTCCATTGAATATGTGTTTATTATTCAAAATTTCTACATGGTATTAGAGCTGTTGATCATCAAATCTACTATTCAGGATCTGTTTACATTCTATTTCTTCAGGCAGAGTCTGTAATCGGGCCAGGTAGCCTCTGGATTCAGCCTTCCTTTGGAGGTTAAGATATCCGGTGAATTCCCATATAGTCAATCTCTGTACGAGAAATATTTTTTTCTCACGAATCTTAGATCCGAGGCGGTTGAGTTGGAGCTGGTGGAATTCGAATTTGCTGCAGTGTTTTCTTGGTGTCAATACTAAGATGTCTTTCACAAGATTGCAATTGGAGTATGCCCTTGAGGGCAGTACGAACTATATAACATGGAAGGACAAGATGGAGGTAGTATTGGATGATAACAGGCTGAAGAATTTCATAGAGATGGATGTCCGAAAGCCTACTGATGCTACTCAAGCTGATGCTTGGCAAAAGAAGACCGCAAAATGTCGAAGGATTCTGTTGGAGGGCATGAAGGATCACATTGTGTCTAGCCTACATGGAAAGACTTCTCCATATCTGATGTGGAAGACTTTAACAGATCTATTCCAAAGCAAGAGCGATCAGAGGAAGCTGGTGGTCAAAGATAAACTCAGAAACGTCAAATGCGGGAAAGGTGATAGTATGCCCAAGTATCTGACGAAGTCCACTCAATGTCGAGATGAGCTGGGAAGTGTGGGGGTTACTGTCGATGATGAGGACTTGGTGAGCTTGGCTCTCCTTGGTCTTTCGAAGAGTTGGCATTCCTATGAGGACTCTGTCAATAGTTTGGAGAAATTGCCAGGATGGGAAAGACTGTGGTCAGATCTTGTGCAGGAGGAGATCAGGCGGAGTACCAGGGACGGATCTTCATCAAAGGGAGCTGATGAAGAAAATTGCGCTTTGGCTACCAAATCAAAGAAAGGGAAGAGCAAGAAATCTTCTCATTCTGGTGCGAAAGGCAAGAAGTAGGACATGTCCAAGGTGAAGTGTTTTCACTGTCACCAGCACAGACACTATGCCACTTATTGTCTACAGAAGAAGAAGAACAAGCAAGCTGCTGGATCTGCAGCAGGAGAGGCTCTAGCCTCACAGTTTGAGCTTGATTTTTCATTGATCACATGCCTGGTTTCAAGTGTGATGGGATCGGTGTGGTTCTTGGATAGTGATGCGTCCTTTCATATGATGGGAGATAGAGATCTGTTTTCTGATCTGGAGGACAAAGATCTTAGAGTGCACATCGAGATGGGCGATGATGGTAGATACAGTGCAACTGGTATCAGTACCATTCCCTTTGCGAGGGAGTCTAGCAAACCCTTTGTATTGAAGGAAGTCATGCATGTTCCAAAATTGAAGAAGAATCTTATCTCTGTGGTGATGTTAGAAGACAAGGGGTATGATGTTGTTTTCAGCAAGGGAAAAGCTTTCCTGTGCAGTAAGACAACTGGTGAGACCCAGAAGGTAGGTGTTCGAGTAAGGAACCTTTATCAGTTGCATGTAGATGGATGCGCAACAATGGCAGGCAAGGCAGAAGGATTGGTGAGCCGGGATAATGGTGAGTTGTGGCATAGGAGATTGGGTCACCTTCACCATGGAGCCTTGAAGATACTGCAGCAGATCACTACAGGGCTTCCTAAAGGCACACTTGCGCATTCAGATCAGTGCAAGGGGTGTACTTTGGGGAAGTTTGTGAAAGCCACCTTTCACGAGAAGGATAGTTGCACCACGACGATCCTTGAGAGAATTCACACAGACGTGTGTGGACCTTTCTCAGTTGTTTCGACAGCAAAACACAG
>APFE030312781.1:0-11814 GCA_000404065.3 Pinus taeda
CCCTTACATTATTATTGTTATGTCGGCTCTGATTATATTATGACCCCTTAGACTCCTATATATAGAAATGAGGCTTTGTCATTTGAATCATCCAAGAATTTTTCATTTGTGTAATGTAAAGGAGGTTGCCCCCTCGAAGAGGCTTATTTCTAAGGCGTTGATCTATCTTTTCTATCTTTTTGTGAGCTGGTTTCATAACATGGGACTACTATCAAGTGGTGGGCCCATTTGTTAAAGCAAGATTTGTATTATTGTAGTTTGAGCAAAATTCCATTTTTAGTAGCATTCTTTGATGCACTTGGGTTGACTAAGAAGTGGGCAATGGTTACAACCCTAGTTTGGCAATGGCAATCAATTACAATAATAAAGGGTACTATTCTTTTCTTAGAGATGATATTAAAGGAAGATTCATCCAAGAACTTGGGATCCTCCCATCATTTTTGAATTTTTGTTAAAGGACTTCATGGGTGGCTATTTTTTTGTAGGTGACTAGATAAAATTTGTTGGTAGTCCTTAAAGATGGATTGGAATAGAGTTGTGGATTATTTCCTTTCAGCAATGCCTTGTCTACAAGGGGAAATAATGGCAATATTATTCCCAATAGTTAAATTACAAAATATATGGATACTATTATTTTTCTCATGTTGTGTGTGTGGGGATGAGCTATTAGGTTTAGTGCATTGTTTCCTCTCATGCCTCAATCTTACAAAGATACAACTAATCCTAAGGTTACATCTTCATCAACTCAATGTTTAGTTTTTCCTATTCCATATGTTGTTGATAAGCTACATGAATTGCTAGAATTGGAGATAAAGCATTTAAAATTTAATGAACTCTTCATATCCCTTAAAGCTAAAGCAATAATGATTAGATTGGTCAAACCTCAACCAACCTCAATCAAATGCTTTGCACTAGTGGATTCATTCCAATTGGACTTGGCATTGTGAAATTTATTGTGCTCCAAAGTGTATTTTGTTGTTCAACTTGATACTTCTAATAGTTATAAAAAATTATTTGTCATGGTCCCTAGTTTTAGGGCAAAGTGAAGATCTGTATTACCCCTTGGTTTCCATATTTTTATCCTGCTTCAATAGTTGTATTGAAAATGTTAGTTTGGGTTAGACTCCCAAATTTGGCTCTTTCATTTATGCATCTTTTAGCATTTAAAGGCATCATAACTGATTTAGGTGGAATAAATTACGATATGGAGTAGATTGCATAAGCTTCTTCACACATTCTCAAATTTGTGTGGAGGTTGATCTTAGCAAAGTTCTTCTAGATAGAATTGTACTAAAACTTTGCAACTTTAAATGTATGACTTTTAATTATGAAAATACAACAATTTGCTTTCATATTTGTTATGATAAAAGACATTTATAGCACTCATGTCCTCAAGCCCTATGGTACTCCAAAGATGAAAAAGGAACATCCTTTAAATAAAAAAGTTGGCAGCATTATGAACCTCCCCTTGTGAATGATATAAAGATGATAAGAGCTCAACAAATTTGCAGGTTTCATTATTTGAATTTACCATCTCTTATCTACACTTGAAGATTACATTAGATAAATGACTTGTTGAGGAATGGGATCTAAGAGTTGAGACCAAACTTTTAATTATATTAATGTCCATGGATGACCATCGTTCAAGTGAATGGAGAATTATAAAGTATATTACAAATAGTCAAGTGGAATTTAAAGTGACTTGCAAAATTATGCTCCAAAAAGGCCTTACTTGTACCTAAAAAATTTGAAACCTCCTTACCTCCTTCAAAAGTCTTGTCCTTGAGAATGTATTCATCCTGCTCTTGGACCATCTCCCCAAGATTTTTATGCCTTCTAGAAATTATCATTGCTAAATCTGAATTTCATATTCAATGATGAGCATGGACAAGGGTCGGGCTTTGAAACCCTCAATATCTATAGGAAAGTTTGTCGGCCACCAAAATTGATCAAAAAATAGTTTTTCTTATTATCTTCTTATCTAACAAAACCTTATTTAACAGAGCTCACAAGTAATTTTATATCCATCCTTTGAATCCAATAGTAATTATGTATTTCAACAGCAAAGAAGTGAACAAAGTGATGTGTTTTACATGAACAGTTACATTTCTTGCCAACGGCACAATACTTAAGGTTATATTTTTAAGTGATGGGGAACCCATTGGAAACCCCTTCAGCATGGTAGAGCATTCTTCCCAATTCAATAACATCACCCTAGGTGGACAACCCAACTAAAGAAAACATACAGGCACATAACGCAACCATAAGTACACAAATTCAAAACAAACAATTACATAATTTGTTGGAATGGTACGTAGTTAAAAATAATGGAGAAATGGTTATATGGTTGTAACATATCTCCTTAGTTTAGGATTAGTTCCTAGAGTTTAGGAGGTTGTTTACAACTACCTATTTTTCAGTAATGTATTTAATATTGTAATATTCATCTGATGTAATGTAGAGTGAACGTGAGAGAGAGTCTCCTCTTTGCTTGAGTGCAGTCTCCTAGGTGTCATACACACCTGTGAGCTGCAACTCCTTCATTTAATCCAAAGTGTGATTTTTATCTTGGTATCAGAGCTCAGGATAGAGATAGCCTCAATTTTTTTTTAGGGATGTATCATTAGTTACATTTCTGTAGTGGTAGGAGTACATGTAAATGTGTCTGTGTGATCAGGTAGAACTGCAGTAACACCTGGAGTGAAGGATCTCATATGACTGATCATCTCTGAGCCGGAGAAAAGGTTGAGCAATTGGCACTTATTTTTTGAAGACAGTCGAGCCAATCTAGAATAAAACAAATTGGCGCTGCTTTGGGGCTGAAAAGCGAGCCATGAAAATTATAACTAAATTGGCGCGGATCTGTGGCTGTTAAGCACGAGAATTTTTATTTTTTACAATTGGCGCAGATTTTTAGCTATTCAGAGTGCCATAGAGCTAACCTCTTTCTCTCTGGAAATCTACAATTTTTTGTTGCAGATCAGGAGTTGTCCGATGGTGGCACGTGGATATTTCTGCTCAGTGGCAATAGATTTGATTTTCCCGGTGGTGGCGAATTGGGGTTCCGTGATCGGACCTGCCCGATGGTGGCGAATCAGAGCTCTATGATCTGCTCGGTGGAAGCAGATCGGTGTTTTTCCTGGTGGTGGCACAGTGCAGCGCCTTGATCTGTTCAGTAGAAGCAAATCGTCCATGCCCAGTGGTGGCGTGTTGGAGCTTGCTTGTTGATCTGCTCGGTGGCAGCAGATCGAACTTGCTCGGTGGTGGCACAGTGAAGTTCCTAATCTGTTCATTGGCAGCAGATCGGACTTGCCTAGTGGTGGACGATTGGAGTGTTCAGTTGGACGAAAATGAACAACAGTTTGGAATCATACCTCCACAAGTCTGGCAAGCTCGATGGAACGAACTTCTCTAACTGGAAGTTCAAAATGCAAACTTTGCTGGACAGTGTGAATGCATGGTTGATTGTCTTGGGAACTGAGCAGAGAATTGGAACACCGACCCAAGAACAAGATTGGGATAAGAGAGAAACAAAGGCGAAAGTCATACTGAAGATGTCTATCAAAGACAACATTATCCACCATATCAAAGATTGCAAGTCGGTCGGGGATATATGGAACACAATCAAGAATCTGTACGAGACATAGAACACAAATCGTGTTCTGGCACTCAAGGGAAAATTGTTTGCATTAAAGATGGATGAGAATGAATCCGTTGGTGGATTCATGACCAGAGTCAAGGATCTGAGAGACAAATTGGGAGCCATTGGAGAGAAGGTATCAGATTCAGATTTGGTTACACTTACACTGAACAAAATGACCGATGAATATCAGACATTCATCTCAGGGTTGTCAGCGAGAGAGAAAGCCCCCTCGTTTGATGACCTGACAGCGATTCTGCTCCAGGAGGAGGAACGAAGACAGAATATGAAAACTCAGAACAATGACTTAGCTTTGATGGCGAAGAGGCGACAGTACAGAGGAAAGAAGCACCAACACCAACATCAGCATCAGAAACCGCAGCAGTAGAAGCAGAAAGGGGCCAACTCTTTTCAAAAGAAATCATGCAGAGGTATGACTAATAATTATGTTAAGAGATGTTTTTACTGTGGGAAGCCTGGCCACCAGATTAAAGAATGATATAAGAGGCAGGCGGATGAAAGAAAAGGCAAACAGAAAAAACATCAGGGGTGTTTTTCTGGAGAAGAGGATGACCACATCCATGATCTTCGATTATTCACAGTCGACTGTGCACTTTCAACATCAAAAGGAGATGAGGATAATATATGGTATGTCGATTTTGGCGCATCCTCGCATATGAATGGTAAGAAAGATTGTTTTGAGTTTCTTGAAGAGTCTGCATGTGGATCAAAAATTTACTTAGGAGATGACAGTGGGTATGAGATCAAAGGTTGTGGGGATATTCCTATGAAGCTACCTAGTGGTGACATCAAACATCTCAAAAATGTTTTATATGTTACAAGAATTAAAAATAATTTGATCTCTATCTCTATGATAACAGACCAAGACATGCATGTGCAATTCTTCAAGAATGGATGTGTCATTCAGGATAGCCAATTGGAGGCAGTTGCAACAGGAGTATGCGTGGGGAATTTATACAGACTGGATGCAAGGAGCATGCCACGACAAGCGATGGTTGCAGCAACATCAACAGCCAAAAATCTCTGGCATCAGAGATTTGGACATCTCAATGTACAAGATCTCATCTTACTCAAAAAGAAAGATATGGTTGATGGTCTTCCTGCGTTACATAATATCAAACTAGAATGTGATGGATGTGCATTAGGGAAGATGCATAGAGATGAATTCCCTTTGCATGTTAACAGAAGAGAAAGAGACATCCTAGAACTAGTGCATACAGATATTTGTGGACCTATGCAGACTAGGTCTTTAGGAGGTGCATACTACTTTCTACTTTTTACAGATGACTACACTAGGTTCTCTTGGGTATATTTTTTAAGCAAAAAGAGTCAATCTTTCCGATACTTTAAAGAATTTAAATCTATGATAGAGAACTAAACAGGAAAGAAGATAAAGATTCTCCGCTCGGATCAAGGGGGAGAATACAGGTTAGGTGTGTTCATGAACTTCTGCAAGCAGCATGGGATTATACAACAATTCACAGTGCCACACACTCCACAACATAATGGAGTAGCAGAATGCAAGAACAGGACCCTTGTGGAGTCCGCGAGAAGTATGCTTCAAGGTAAGGATATTTCTAATGGTCTTTGGGCAGAAGCCATTAATACTGTTGTTTATTTGAAGAATAGAAGTCCCACCAAATGTCTAGGCTTCAAAACCCCCTTTGAAGCATTGTTTGGACTCAAACCAGTAGCTGGTCGTTTAAGAATATTCAGATCTAAAGCTTTTGCTCATATACCAAAAGCAAATAGGAAAAAGCTAGACCCCAAAGCCTTGAAATGTATATTTGTAGGATATGGCACAGAGTATAAGGCATACAAGTTATACAATCATGTGACTCATAAAGTTTTTGCAAGCAGAGATGTCATTTTTCATGAACAGATAGAAGATGGAAAGGAAGACTCTAACAATAACAGCCACATTCCATTCCTGATAGAACTGAACAATGAAGAAGAAGAAGAACAGGAGCAAGAGCAGGAGCAGAAACATGAAGAAGTAGTAGCAGATAGTGTAATAAGTGATGATGCAAGCCCAAAGAGTGCTGAAACAGATAGAGTTGAGGTAAGTCCTTTACCTAGAAGATCGGGTAGGAAGACTAGACTACCTGCAAAATTCAGAGACTATGCTTTAATGTCCAAATTTTTAAATATTGTAGAACCCTCAAACTATGAAGAAGCAAGTAAATCAGATGAATGGAGGGCTGCAATGCATGAGGAAATTGAATCAATATATAGAAATCATACTTGGGATTTAGTTGAGTTACCTAAAGGAAAAACCCCTATAGGTTGTAAGTGGCTGTATAAACCTAAGATAAATGCAGATGGCAGTGTAGAAAAATACAAAGCTAGACTGGTAGCAAAGGGTTATTCACAACAAGAAGGCATAGATTTCGATGACGCCTTTTCCCCTGTAGCTAAACTAAATACAATTAGAATGCTAGATGTTAAGTCTGCATTTCTGAATGGAGAATTAAAGGAAGAAATTTATTTATTACAGCCTCCTGGTTTTGTGAAAAAGGGGCAGGAGCGTTTAGTGTGTAAATTGCATAAGGCACTTTATGGTTTGAAACAAGCACCGAGGTCATGGTATGAGAAAATTGATTCATTTTTTATACAGCATGGTTTTCATAGGAGCCTCAACGACCCAAACCTATATACCAAGATAAAGAAACATAGGCAAATCATTTTGATTTCTTTGTATGTGGATGACATGATTATAACAGGAAATGCAAATAATTTGATCAAAGAAATCAAGCAGCAAATGTCACAGGTATTTGAAATGAAAGACCTTGGAGATATTCATTATTGCCTAGGTTTGGAGGTGTGGAAAGATTTTGGTCAAACTTTTCTAACTCAAGGAAAGTATGCCAGAACCCTGTTGGAAAGATTCGGAATGGAACAGTGTAAAACAACAACAACACCATTGCAGCAGAATCTCAAGTTAAGCAGTGATGATGGCACAAAACAGGTGGATGCCACTATGTATAGACAGCTAGTGGGAAGTTTGATATATCTTACGACAACTAGACCTGATCTGGCATATTCCGTTAGTGTGCTGAGTCAGTTTATGTCCAAACCACTTGAAAGTCACTGGATTGCAGCAAAATGTGTGTTGAGATACCTTAGTGGTACTTGTAATTATGGTATTTTATACACTGACATTTCTAATGTTACTTTAGCAGGTTATTCAGATTCAGATTGGGCAGGCAACCTGGATGATCGTAGATCCATCACAGGATATGCATTTAGTATTGGATCCGGGGTTATCTCGTGGAGTAGCAGAAAACAAAGTACTGTAGCATTATCATCATGTGAATCTAAGTACCAGGTGTTGTGTGCAGCAACATGCGAAGCCATCTGGTTGAGGAGATTGCTTAGCGATGCAGGCGAAAGTCAGAAAGATGCAACCAGCATCAAAACTGACAACCAGAGCACAATAAAGCTTGCATACAATCCAATTTTCCATAAAAATATTAAACATATTGATACTCAGTTTCATTTTGTTCGAGTAAAGATACAGTCAAAAGAAATATGTGTGGAGTATTGTAACACTTGTGATAATTTAGCTGATATTTTTACTAATCCTCTAGTGCGAGTAAAGTTTGATTTATTTAGAGGGGTGTTAGGAGTGCAAAATAACCCTTTCTCCATTAAGGGGGGGAGTTAAAAATAATGGAGAAATGGTTATATGGTTGTAACGTATCTCCTTAGTTTAGGATTAGTTCCTAGAGTTTAGGAGGTTGTTTACAACTACCTATTTTTCAGTGATGTATTTAATATTGTAATATTCATTTGATGTAATGTAGAGTGAACGTGAGAGAGTCTCCTCTTTGTTTGAGTGCAATCTCCCAGGTGTCGTACACACCTGTGAGCTGCAACTCCTTCATTTAATTCAAAGTGTGATTTTTATCTTACGCCCACATGGATTGGCATTCCAACATGGCAAGCTAAGAAAAGGTCCTTTCACAAAGTGGGTAGGTAACCTCCAAGAGTAGGGAAAATTTTCATGTTCTTTCCAGAGCAAATCGTTATTTATTGCTTTATTTGTATAGTGAAAATGAAGGCATTTTCGTGTCCAGAAAATGGAAGGTTGACTTTTTCTTATGAAAAATGGGAAGGTCGAGGTACATTCATATAAAACTAATACTTAGTAATAAAAAATAAAGGTTCATAATTAACGCAATCTAACTAAAATACAGTTTTGAGAACACAAAAAAGAAATCTATGATGAATTGTACCAACAACAAGTATGATTAATTGTTAAAGAACATATAAAATATCTCCAAAGCATAATTATGTCCAATAAAAGATCTACAAAATGCAATCCTAATATCTTGCAATTTTCCAACTCCTTTTCAATTTCATTCCAGGGAGAGATAGGTATAAATAACAAAATTAACCCTTCAATTCCTATACATACATTGATATCAGTAATTATCAGCGTTTGGTGGGCTCAACACATCTTAAGTTGGCACACACAATGGACTCATTCATGTTAATATATTTTTAGTTTATACATAGATTGATATCAGTAATTAGCAGCGTTTGGTGGGGTCAATACATCTCAAGCTGGCACAAACAATGGACTCATTCATGTTAATATATTTTCAGTTTTCACCTTTCATTACCCAGTGAAAAGGTCAATCAAGTCATGGTATTAGTCACTCTCCATTATCATCATCTTGAGAGACTAGATCAATAAATAATGATCATCATCCGTCAGTAACAGTCAGCAATGGCATGCTTTCAAAATGGTGTACACAAGATGGTTCTTAAGTTACACGAGCACTGGAGTGGAACAGGGCATGCAGGAACACAAGGTCTACTCCTTTTAGGCTCAAATAATTCTATAACTAAAATGGCAGATGCAAGAGCATAGGTGTTTTGGATGTGGGAAACCCTGCAAAGGCCAGAACAAAGATTCATGTTCTATATGCTCTGTTTTGGACGTGGAAAACCCTGCAAAGGCCAGAAGAAAGATTCATGATCTATATGCTCTGTTTTGGATGTGGGAAACCCTGAAAAGGCCAAAAACACAGGGTCCGCTCCTTTAAACTCAGATCATCGTACATGTAAAATGGCAGCTGCACGAGCATCTACAAGATCATATTTCCCTGCTGCTTGGACATCAATCGCTAGGTGTTTTGGATGTGGGAAACCATGCAAAAGCACGAATAAAGATTCATGTTCAGTTGGAATTGAACTTGCGAACTGTGATCTTCTCTCCAGTTTCAAATGGAGATAATGGAAGTATAGATTATGGTTTTCCGATTTCTGTGGTGTGGTTTTTGAGAAACTAAATTCAGATATAGACCATTCCAACGATTCACTCTTAACAATACGGATACGCTTTTTTCTTTTTGACATGTTCGCCGAAATCTATACATTAGATCTTGTGTAAAACTTGATGCAAGGGTGGCCTGCAGCCGAAGAGGAAAATATTGTCAATAAGATTCGTATATTTATAATTGCATTTAAGAGAAAATAAAGAGAGCATATATACATAATATTTGATGCCCAACAATTCAACAATTTTAATTACATGCTTTCAAAAGGCTGTACACAAGCTGCGTTTTCAGTGAGACGAGCACTGCAGTGGAACAGGGCATGCAGGAACACGCAGCCTGCTCCTTTTTGACTCAGATAATCTTATCCGTGAAATAGCAACTGCAAGATCATCTACAATCTCATATGTCCTTACTGCTTGGATATCAATCTCTGGTTGTGTTAGACATGCGAAACCCTGCAAAGGCCTGCAGAAAGATTCATCTTCTCCATAATCTGTTGGAATTGAATCTGCAAACTGTGCTCTTCTCTCCCTTTTACATGGAGATAATGGAAGTGAGGATTCTTCTAAACATTGAGATGCTCGCTGGAATCTTTACATTAGGCTCTGTGTAAAACTCGATCCAAGGGTGGCCTGCAACCACAGATGAAAATATGGTGAAGAGATTCATAATTACATCTTAAGATAGATGAAGATATGGTCAAGAGATTCATAATTACATCTTAAGAGAAAATAAAGATAGCACATATACATAATATTTAATGCTCAGCAATGCAACAACTTTACTCACTCTATAAAATAAAGATAGCACATATATAAAATATTTAAAGCTCAGCAATGCAACAATTTTACTCACTCAGTACTTCCTGAGGAGAAAGTCTATTTTCCACATCCCTTCAAAGCATCCTTGATAGCAAATCCTTTGCTAACCGTGATATGGACTGCCACTCTTCAGAATGAAAATCTAACTGTACTAGTTTTATTGCCTCAAATATGGCTTTAATAGATTCTCCTTGAAATGGTAATCTGCCTATCAAAAGAACATGTAGGAGGACACCAGCCCCCAAAACATCAACCTTTTCTGAATATGCACCTGCCAAAACTTCAGGGGCAATATACGAAGGACTCCCTACCAGCCCAAAGAAGGTTTGACCTGTTTGAATGTAAAAAAGTGCTCTCAGTGAAATACATAAAGGAAAATACTTAATTATTGTAATAATGATGATAATTTCCTTGTATACATGTTTAGTGAGCAGAACCAAAGTTGATTACTATGCAGTTAACAGAAAAATACCTTTTGCAAACCGCATGGACAAGCCAAAATCAGCTAGCTTCAGTTGTCCGGAACTGGCTCGGAGAACATTCTCAAGTTTTATATCCCGATGGACAACGCCCAACTCATGACAGTATTTAATGACCATTATTAATTCCTTGATCAAGTTTGTTGCCTGATGCTCAGAGTAGCATCCAATCCTAGACATCTCGTCAGTGAGGCGTCCACCAGAGCATAACTCCATCACAAGATGCAAGGAGCAATGCAAGCTGCTATAGGATGCAAATCTAAGAAACCCAATTCTTGACCCCTCATCTTTTCCATTATCAGGTTCCTCTGTTGTTGGAAAGAAAGGTGCGAGGCTAATGATGTGGAAGACTCGCCATTATTGCGTAGGCGAGCTGTGTCTTCTAAATTGGCATGGTCTACTACTCCTCCTCTTTTCCGCTTCCTTGGCAATGAATCCTTTCAACTATGGACTCTGCCAAAAAAAAATCAACTGGGGCTGCTCAACCAGACCAGAAGGGAAGAATGTATATGGAAAAAAAGAGCCTATACTGACTAACTCGAATTAAATGCTGGGAAACAATACAATCTGCACACAAAAGCAAATAACCTGTAAATAAAAATCAAATAGCCCATAAAATATAAAATAAACCCTCTGAAAATTCAGATAAAACGAATCTAAGTGATTTTCGGTACCATCTTTTCAAATCCCCTTCATACCGCCCCTTTCCTAAGTGGATAGGGTCTCGGAGTTAGAGCCTTTGGACTTCATCTCAAAAATGTCATATTGTGATTGGAATTCAGGAATGTTTTGTTTATTCTTTTGGAAAACTCTCATGTCTTCCTTCCCTATTACCAATAACACTTGAGGGTTCATTGGGCACTAATGTTGGGCATTTAGAGAAGTTTTATGAAATTGTTATTAAGTGTCGGCCCTATTTATTAATGTGAGATTTGTAGTATTGTGAAATTATTCATAGTCCATTTTTAATAGTATTATTTGATGCACTTGTATTTTATAAAAAGTGGGTAAGAATTACAGCCCTAGTTTGGTAATGGCATACCATTACAAAGTTGGAGGGGACTAATTTTTTAAGAGATGATGATGAGTCATCCAATAATAATTAGGCTTTTCTCATTATTTTTAATTTTTGTTAAAGTATATTGGGTATTTTTTGTGTGGGTAAACAAATCTAATTTGTCAATGTCTCATAAACTTGATGGTTTGGAATAGAGTTTATGGATTATTTCTTATCATTAATGCCTTCTCTATTAAGGAAAATAATGGAAATATTGTTCCCAATTATTATATTAAAAAAATTAAAAAATATTACAATATTTCTAATGTAGCATGTCTCAAGATGAGCTATTAGATTTGGAGCATTGTCTTCTTCCAAGCCTAAGTATTACAAAGATCCAAAAGCTACATTTTCATCAAGTCAGTGTTTAGTTTTACCTAGTCTTGTTTTTATTAGAAATGTTAAACTCCATTAATTTTTGCCAACCTGTAACCTACAGTTATGGAACTAAACTGCAATCTTTCCTTAATTTTTGGAAACCAACTGCAGTAATTTCCTTAAATTAAGG
>APFE030312785.1:2355-14704 GCA_000404065.3 Pinus taeda
CTTCTATACTTTGTAATTGCACAAGAAGAGTATTAAAAGCATTTAAATGATCAGCAATCGATGTACCTTCCTTCATTCTCAAACCGTACAATTGTCGCTTCAGGAGAATCCTATTGGTTAAGGATCTGGTCATGTACAGTTTCTCCAGTTTCGTCCATAAACTAGCAGTTGTTGTCTCCGACACAATATTAAACAGGACATCGTCCGCCAGACATAATTGAATGGCACTTACAGCTCTTTCATCCATTTCGTCCCACTCATCGTCTGTGATGTTGTAAGGTTGTTTGGATTTGCCCATCAATGCCTTTACCACGCCTTATTGGAAAAGCAAGTCATGCATTTTCACCTTCCAGATCTCGAAATTATTCTTTCCATTAAATTTCTCAATTTCAAACCGGGTACTTTGAGTTTTCGCCATTTTGTATCAAAAAGTACAATAATCTCCAATATCAACGTTTTAAATACCAGCAATTAAACAAAATTGCCTATGCCTTTAAAACAAAATATCTTCCCTTCTCAAAAAAAAAAAAATCTGCCTATGTCTTTCTGCCTTTGCCTTTAAACAAAAAATTGCCCTTTGGAACTATTTCAACACACTTACCAAAAAAATTTAGCCAATCCAAAAAGAATACCCATGAGACACTGCTCAACTTTTGCGTTACTATGACAATTTGATGTTCCTATGACAATTTGATGTTCCTATGCTTTATGTGCCTCCAAAAAAACCGTTCTTTAGACTGCCTTGCGCCAAACACTGGTCAAGAGCATGAAGTGAATGGAACTCCACCTGCGGAAATGTGTCTTAAAATCTGCTAGAGGATCTTGTTTAATAGAGCCATAGATCCATCCAACCTCTTTCTTATAAGTGTACTCATGTGCATCTAATTTAAAAACATATCCGTGGACAGGACATTTTCCCAAACATCAATAAAATTAATATTAACGATCACTTATAAAGTTTCCTGAGGATCAACTCAATTTCAATGCTCTTCATGGATCGTTGAACCTGTGCACCTCATAATTTATCTACCAGTGCACCGTTGAAACCCTATGTATCCCTATACTTCTTCAAAACTCAGGCAAGCGAAATTAAATTTTTCAATCTGATTATCATTGCAGCAGCAAACTTTTTTTTGCCACGCGACTAGGTTATAAGACCCCGAGTTTTCCCAAGACAATGGATTTGAAACACTCTGGCAGTTTCCCAAGACAATGGATGCGAACCGGTCATTTGGCATGGTTTTTCATGACAGTCGGGCAATAACAAAAAAACAAGACAGCGCAGGAGCAATTTTACAAAACGCGCAGGGGCAATGTAATTACAAAACGCACAACAGCAATGTAATAAACGCGCATCAGTGTAATGCCTCACATAACACGCACAAACAATATGTATTACGTTTTAAATATACGCACAAATTGTAGGAACCAATTCCAATCTCTGCGCAAGTTTTATACCATGTTTCTCAACGCACAGCAATATTATTACGCACCAGCAAAACATACCAGGTCAACAGCAACCTCCGCGCACAGGTCTCAGCATGCACAGCTCTCAGCACGCTCTACGCACAGGCTTTCCACGCACCCGCGCTCCACAACAGCATTAATCATGCAGGACAACCAACGGTCCATCCATTTCAGGCACCAGCGCTCCAGGTATGATGAAAACCTCCACGCAAACGATCCAGGCTATCCTCTCTGCACCAGCAACTCCAACATGCTCTGATACCAATTGTTGGATCAGGTTTGCAGCAATTTAAAATGAAACACACAACAGAAGCACATAAACACAATATTTAACGTGGTTCACCCAACCAATCTGGGCTACGTCCACCAAACATAGGCATCAGGAATATATTAATCAAATTTGGAGATTACATCAAGAAATCCTCACACTCTCTTAGCAAATCATCCAAATGATTGTCTGTTATATAGCATAGAGAATCTAACAGCCTCATAACTCCCTCACATCAAATATAGGAGGCATTAACTCCCTCCCAACAACCTGGAGCTAATCTAGGAATTGAATCCCTATTGTTGTCATCCTTCAGATATTTTTTGCCTATTTGACTCAAACAGAAAAATCTCAACAAATTTTGCATAATTTAATAGTTAAAATGGAAAACATGCAGCATCAAAACACAACAAATTAATGACGAAGTTCACCCCTGTTGGGCTATATCTCTGGGTCCATCTTCCAAAGTGGCATTTTTTACTATATGCTCAAATGCTCAAATAAATCAACACGCAAGTCTCAATTTGCAAAAACAACACTTACATTGCATCCAAAATGCCCAAAACCCACATCTAGGCTCTTCTTGGGCTAAAAAAGGTTGAAAAATGGCCAAGATAGGCCTCCTTCTTCAAATTGTCTACGAATAGCTCTGCAAATTGTCCCACTCTGCAAATCTGTGCACCAAAGTTGTTTTGTGTTCTATTGGTTGAGGCACTCCGTTGGAAACCTAGAGGTCCTAGGTTTGATAAGACTCAACCTCCTAGATAACCTTAAGGAAATGGAGTCATCAAAACAAAATCTTATAGACCTCCCTCAGGGGCTTTAGGACCCCCAGTAGCTAATCCACCACTCCAAGTGTCCAACCCCTGAGTTAACCTAGCATTTCAATGAATTAAACCCACAGTCACTCCCATGACAAGGCATGCATGCGACTAGAAACCTATAGTCGCTCCCACAATGCCTGCAAGGGAGAGATAGCAATATTTTTCAACCAATCCTGTGTCGGAGATTGCAAGATTTAAGCCAATTTTTTAGGGCTAGTTTCCAAACCAATGCCTAGAACTTGATGAGATTTTCCAAGACAATAAATGACACAAAGGGAAAGCCTCTAACACAAAACTTGATCAAGGGCTTGACCTAACCAAGTCTAATCATGACAAACATTTTGTCAAACACTTAGTAAATATGCAACCTACATGTGTATATAACAAATCTGAGCATAGGGATCTCATACTTATCTGAGAATCGCTATGAGCCATTGTTCCCTCATGTCATTTGCTGCATTATCATCTATTAGGTCATAGATACACTATCCATTCATTTACAAGTAAAAACATGAGATAACCATGATATGAACCAATCATATAACCATGCTTATAACCAACATTAAACCATGTAAATATTAGAGATGTGACAACCATAAAATCCACATATAAACAAGTGAAAAAGTAAGAGAACTTAGCTTTCATTAATCATAGGCAAGTCCGACCAGGTTTAGGACTTCCACGTACCACCCGACCATAAACATGGTTGAACCAATTCTTTCTTTCAACCAATCAACCCCTATGCCATATTCCAAGCTTGAATGTGGGATCTCATAAAACAAGTAAGGGAACCTAGAGGTTAAACCATCTCTACCCTCATAAAACCATGATCACACCAAAACTAGTGCTCCGATCACAACCGAACCGAATTTGGAATGTCATCTGAAATCCATCACTATCCTTTAGGAATTTTTTGTTTCCTTGCCTCTCATGTTTTACCGTAATCCAATCTTGGATCACTAGGCCCTAAACCAAGACCAGTCTCTTAGGTTTTACCGCAATCCAAACTCGGGTTACTAGGCCCTAAACCGATACTCCTCCCTTAGGCTTTACTGAGTATCCCGCCAAAACCGATCAAGGGATTCCTAGGCATTTGGGAATGAAACTTGAGACCACCTCTGCCCTGGATTCCAAAATCCATCCAACAAACCAAAGCTCAAAAACCAAAATAAACATCCCAACACCATGGCATCCGGAAAAAGGCAAGGCTAGGCTAAAAACTATTGTCATAACTTGGCAAAACTATGCCACCGACAACAAGAGAACCATACACCAACATGGAAAGTCATGCATGTCCAAACCAGCTAGGAAATCACACATGAAAAAGGTTACCTGCAAGTATTCCTGTTGGAGTTTCTTGATCCTTCTTTTCCTTCTTTGATCCAGAGCTAGTGTGCTCCAAGAAAACTCTAAGTAACCAAGAGTGAGAGAGAGAGAGAATAATGAAAGAGCTCCAAAATTGAATTGACCAAGAGCTAAACATTGACTATGCTTGAGCCAAGAGCTTGCCAACTGATCTCAAAAGCCTTTTTATTAATGAGGCCTCTATTTTCTTCATTTTCCTTCATTTTCCTCCTCACAGGCAACCTCTGGCCTTTCACATTTCTTTTCACCTAATTTCCTTTATTTCATAAATGTGCCAAAAATGCATTTTTTCCTTTTAATGCCTTTGCCTTAGCCTTTGCCAATTTCCTTAGCCATAAACACACATCTAGTGATGCCCACTAGGATATATTTGCCCAACATTCAGCTTGAAATAAGTGTCCCTTACCCGTGGTCTTATTTTGCCTTTATTAACTTTTATTACATGAACTTTTCACCAGGATTGTTACAAAAACCTCCCGCTTGGGGAATGTCGTCCTTGGTGTTAAACCACACCATGACCTCAACAATACACCTAAAAAGCAAACATACTACTCGTGGAGCTTTATAACTTAGCTCGTTGCAGTATTTATAATGAAAGACCTGCTCAAAGGCAAAACATCATGACAACATAATGCATACTAGAGCTTTATAACACAACTCATTACGATATTTACAATGACCACATATACACATATGCACATTTTCTCAACTAGCAAATAAGAGGGTAAGATGCATGTACCAATCAACAAGGGAATCTAGAGGATCACACCTCCACCCTCAAAGTCGTACCAGGATTCACCTCCTTCTCAGGAAGTCCAAAATCCACTGCCATAGTCAAAGTTGTATCCAATGTCCAACACTATAATCTTGTACCTCTTGTCCTCTCAGCGAATAGTTACCGGCTCATTGTTCCAGAGCGCACTCCTAATGTGCATCTGGTTCCATCTGGAAATGCTAATGACCAAAACAAATACATTCGCGACCTTCCCTTCTCTGCTACACAGTCGCTTAGGAAAACCGATCAACCCCTTCTTGTAGTCACTCACCTTCCAAATTCCCTAGAATCTCCTATCTTGGGTGATCCATCCCTTGGCAAAGCTTCCTCACATCGAAAGATCAACAACCAAGGCCTATACCTCCCTCAAAACCATCATATTAGTCATAGCATGCTCATGGTAATCAATGGACACTATGGGTACCAGTGTCCCACAATGGACCTGCTCCTGAAGTGCTTTACCAGCATACTGTTGCATGTTACAATTTCTTTTGTTGTTGTTGCCAATTATTGCAATCAATTTCAACCACCCAATCGAGCATGTTCATGTATTCGTATTCCAAGCACATAATTCCATTAGATTCAAATAAATCAAAATAACCTCAAAGCATACCTCATTGGTAGTTCGTTAATAAGGTACACTTGCAATCTTGTTCACTTCCTGTCACAACAAGCCAAACTAATTTTGTTTGATCAAAACATCATGTATAAACATATCACATCTGGTTAGCTTAAAACACAACCATCATAGATCACATATAATCATCATATACCATAGTCATAAATCACATACATAAGAAAACTGAAATAAAATGTTGATACTTATCCTTTCATCAATTCTTAGCTTCTACCTTTGTCTTTATTCCATACGCACTCTAGATCAATTGCCACACCATACAAACACCTTGTGCCTTCTCCTCAACCATATGCACATACACATAGTGTGTATCACACACATACAACTGCACACGTCATACAACACCATGCAATACATGCATCTATACCAGTACCATATGTACCACATGTACACAGTACCACCTGTACACTGCAACCTCCTACACAACGTGTGCACAACATCACATGTACATGACACCACATGCATAACATGTACACAACACTGGATGTAGACTGCACCACCATATATGTACACAATACCACATGTACACATTACCACACGCATTACATGTACGCAACACCATATGTACATGGTGCCACATGCACGACATGTAAATAGCACCACCTACACACAGCACCACTTGTACAACATGTACACAACACCACATGCACACAATACCACTTGTACAATCATGCACACAACACCATATGTACACATCACCACATGTACAACATGCATGTAACACCACCTGTATAACATGCACACAATGCCACCTGTACATTGCACTACATATCCAACATGTATATAGCATCATTTGTACACAACATTGCATATCCAATATGCACACAACACCATATGCAATACTCACACAACACTATTTGTACCATCTTGTGCATAACATTGCATAAACAACATGTACACACACACACACTATATATATACACAACACCACATGTGCACACATCATCGATGCAACATATACAACATGTGCACAACAATAGTACCACACATCCAAAATCACATTGTCTTACCAAGCAAACTTGCTTCCATCATCTTATCCATGCTTGTCCTAGGATGCCGCAAACCACACTACTTTCACTTCGCTAATGTATCCCTCGATATAACCTGTCCATAACATAAGCATATGCATAATACAAGCATACAATATAAAATCATATTCACATGATATTGACCTCATATATTTGTCATGGCTACTCTTCTCAACCAAGAACTTCTTCATGCCATTCACCTGCATAAGAAATCATTCCTTCGCAAGAATGATCCCTGGCAACCCTGTCAGACAGTGACATAGATACATACATACATGTATATATAATCATTAGCATAAAACAAGCAACATCCTGTTAGACAATGACATACATACATACATGTATACATATATAAACATCAGCATAATCATGACCATAAAATAATTACCAGATAATATATGGTCCAAGTTAAGAAAATTTCCTTATTTGTGCACAACATGCACAACATGCACAACATTAAGAATCATCGTTCCCAACTTAGTCAAGCCATCTAACACCTTAGGTTCATTTACTTCACATTTTTTGGTTACCCTTCTCATGTTTGTGTTGTCACCATCCATTTACCACAATGGGCCCGACCAGTCCAACCAAATGTCATAGTCTTACCTTCCGTTGCACTTTCTCATGCACCGAGCTTCATCCATGTCTTACATCATTTGTTGAGTACCACACAGCTTTCCCAAATCTCCATTAACTTCCTCCTTTCCCAACCAATTACCAAGCCTCAAAACATAAAAGGCAATGCCAAGAAACAACTAAGAAGAAAACCATGAAAACCAATAACAACACGAGACCACAACAAAGTGGCATGGTTATGCACTAGACACCCACAAAATTGCAAATCAAGTCCAACAATCGCAAAAGACCAAAAGCACAAGACTAACAACAAACACCATGACTCAATCCCCATGGTTCCCAAGGAAAAGCTCGACCTGAGCCTCCTTCAAGATTTCATGGCAATTTATCTTGCCATGCAGCTCCCTGCATCACATTGTCATAGACACATAATTGTCACTGCATAAATAAATATAAGAATACACCAAATACCTTAGCTTGTTGTGCCACGCACATTGCCTTGTAAACAAACACATCCACGCCATATCTTAACAGACTCCAATTCCCTTGACATATCCACCTGTGACTATAGACTAGATAATATACATGTCAAGTACATGTTCATGAATCTAGCACATATCCACATAATGTCAAACAAAATCAAGGTTAAGTAAACTTCCTGTATGCAAAGCACTAATTCATTTGGAGTTAGGGTTTCCAAACATAGTCAAAGGAATTTCTTGTCCAATTCCTTCCTTTTACCTTTTTACTTTGTTGGAATCGAGGCTTACTAGGTACTGTCACATCACCCAACTGTTAGTTGTATAAACACGTCAAGTGTTACTTTGTCACACTAGTACCTAGCATGTTACCCTGCAACTGCTCACACATGTTAACCACATGTTCCAAATATCAAGACAATCATATCTATCAATTTGCAATCAACATTTAGAAAGACTAACAATCATGTCACAATCCATAGTCAACTCATAGTCATTAGACATAATGCTACAACTATCACCTACTTACATGCAAGTACATATCAACTATCTCAACACACATGTATTAGTACAATCATCTCAAAACAAGATGATTGGAACATATACTCATGTTATGCAAGTCATCAAACATTCAACCAACTTGCAAACATACCATGTTAAATAAATTAACTAGACGACATAATCAACTAGTCAAGCACCAAATATACGACATAAGCAAACTTGTACCTTACTGTATCTCAAAGGAGGCAATCTTGTCTGCACAATCAATCCATATTAGCACAATATATCTTCATAATATATTAACCCAAACATAAATAAGACCATGATATCCAAATTAGTCACTAGCTAACATGTTTACATCAAAACTCATACACCATTATCATTTATGCATAGCAATCACATATGTACGATCAGTCTAAATTAGTACAACACAATGCAACACAATGAGTGTACTCATACTTGAATGTTGTAACTCTAACCATCTACATAGGCCAATCCAAGTTAACACAATACATATGACATCAAGATATTAATGTAATAACCCTAATCATCAAATTAGTAGCATGTGTCAACAACAAGTTAACCTATAACATATTCACCAACAAATATAACCTAATCATCAAGCTAACTATCATAAAACATCAATAGCAATGTATACAACCACATGTTACTATCATTCTTGACTATCTGACACATGTGCTTATGACTATATTAATCAACTAACATCTGTCATGAATGTAACCAAAACATCAAAAGACAGTTACATTAACCTAATGAATATAACCATCCTTGACTTACATACCTGCATGTCAAACATACAATATGTGTATGATGATATGCTCGTACCCCAAAGTCCAATGTTGCACCCTTTTTATGATGATTTTCATCTGCTGCTTTATCTCGACCAACACAATAGCACCATAACATACCAATATCACCATGATGATCTAAATTGCATACCATGACTTCACAAGGCATGTTTGACCTATTATTCATGCATAATTGTAATTAAGACCATCCATTCATGACAACTGCATATAGACATATAACACGAGTACCAACCATATACACATCATTCTAGTTAGACCCTAGTCATCAATGCATGACCATATCAACCACACAAACCATGACCTCATGCATGACAACAACCATTTATCCATTGTACACATTGCCACATGCAACTATCAACATGCATAAGCAATGCCCAATCAACTATACATACGCATGAACCCACGTAGCCGAGCATAACCGATCAATTCTTGTAACCAACCTACAAGACTGATACATGTAATCAAACAACCAAGAATGCAACCTACCATACAAGGATGTAATCAAGCAACGTATAACAAAATGTAAGCGACATATAACAATATGTAACCAGTCATATACTCATGACGATGCATTCCACAAAATCACATCAAGTTCCTCATGATAACCTTACTACAACCATGATCAACATGATGTAATGCAACAAGAACATGGAATGCAAGTGTAAGATACACACATGTAACTAACATGCATGCATGACTAACGCACACCGCCCATCCAGTCCGAGGGGTGAACCATGCTCTGATACAAATTTGTGGTATCAGATATGATCCAAAGAGAGAGCAACCACGCTCTAATATTGCTTTGTAACACCCTCCTTCCACGTCTACCCAAGCTACCGGCCAACAGGGGTAAACATGTGATGAGAGGCCACTATGATAAGACTCAACTTCCTAGATAACCTTAAGGAAATGGAGTCATCAAAACAAGATCTTACAAACCTCCCTCAGGTGCTTCAGGACCCCGAGGAGCTAATCCACCACTCCAGGTGCCCAACCCCTGAGTTAACCTAGAATTTCAATGAATTAAACCCATATTCACTCCCATGACAAGGAAAGTATGTGACTAGAAACCTATAGTCGCTCCCATAATGCCTAAAAGGGAGAGACACAGTCTTTTTTAGCCAGTTCTGTGCCACAGACTGCAAGATTTAAGTCACTTTTTCAGGGCTAGTTTCCAAACCAATGCCTAGAACTTGATGAAAATTTCAAAGACAATAAATGACACCAAGGCAAAGCCTCTAACACAAAACTCAATCAAGGGCTTGACCTAACCAGGCCTAACCATGACAAACATTTTGTCAAACACTTAGTAAATATGCAACCTAAAGGGGTAAATAACATATATGAGCATAGGGATCTCATACTTATCTGAGAATCGCTATGAGACATTGTTCCCTCATGTCATTTGTTGCATTATCATATATTAGGTCATAGATACATTATCCATTCATTTACAAGTAAAAACACAAGATAACCATGACATGAACCAGTCATATAACGATACTTATAACCAACATTAAACCATGTAAATATCAGAGATATGACAGCCATAATCCACATATAAACAAGTGAAAAAGTAAGAGAACTTAACTTTCATTAATCACATGCAAATCCGACCAGGTTCGAGACTTCCATGTACCACTCAACCATAGCCATGACTGAACCAATTCTTTCTTTCATCCAATCACCCTTGTGCCATATTCCAAGCATGAATGTGGGATCTCATAAAACAACCAAGGGAATCCAGAGGTTAAACCACCTCGACCCTCATCAAACTGTGATCACACCAAAATTAGTGCTTTGATCACAATTGAATTGAACTTGGAATGCCATCCAAAATCCATCACTATCCTTGAGGAATTTTTTGTCTCCTTGTTTCTCAAGCTTTACCGTAATCTAGTCTCAGATCACTAGGCCCTAAACTGAGACCAGTCTCTTAGGCTTTACTAAAATCCAAACCCAAATCACTAGGCCCTAAATTGAGACTCATCCCTCAGGTTTTACCGTGTATCCCGCCAAAACCGATCAAGGGATTCCTAAGCCTTTGGGAATGAAACTTGAGACCACCTCCACCCCAGATTCTAACATCTATTGAGCAAATCAAAGCTCAAAGACTGAAATAAACATCCCAACACCATGGAATCTGAAAAAAGGCAAGGCTAGGTTAAAAACCACTATCATAACCCGACAAAACCATGCCACCGATAATAAGAGAACCATACACCAACGTGCAAAGCCATGCATGTCCAAACCATTTGGGAAATCACACATGCAAGAGGTTACCTGCAAGTATTCCTGTTGAAGATGCTTGATCCTGATTTTCCTTCCTTGATCCTTGCTTTCCTTCTTTTCCCTTCACTTGCTTTTCCTTCCTTGATCCTTGCTTTACTTCCTTTCCCTTTGCTTGCTTTTCCTTGATCCAAAGCTAGAGTGCTCCAAGAAAACTCTAAGTGACCAAGAGTGAGAGAGAGAATAATGGGAGAGCTCCAAACTTGAACTGACAAAGAGCTTAACACTGACTAAGCTTGAGCCAAGAGTTTTCCAACTGATCCTCATAAGCCTTTTTATTAATGAGGCTACTATTTTCTTCATTTTCCATTATTTTCCTTCATTTTCCTCTTTGCATGCAACCTGTGACCTTTCACCTTGCTTTTCTCCTAATTTCCTTTATTTCATAAATAAATGTGCCAAAAATGTACTTTTTGCCTTTGCCAATTTCTTTAGCCATAAACACACATCCAATGATGCCCAGTAGGATATCTTTGCCCAAAATTCAGCTTGGAATAAGTATTCCTTTCCTGTGGTCTTATTTTGCCTTTATTAACATGAAGGGTGTGTATATGATTCCTTGCTCATGTGGGATGCCCTATATAGGAGAAACAGGGCGCTCCATCCGGCAAAGAATATGCGAGCATACAGCTGACCTGAGACATGGAAGGACCAAATCTTCAGCCTTAGCAGAGCATGTGGACAAGACCAGACATCATGTCTGTATGGAGGATGCCAAGGTTATTGCCAAGGTATCTCATTTCCATCATCATAAGTTAAGGGAAGCTTTAGAAATTGAAAAGAGGCCTGACAATCTCAACAGAGACGACGGCTGGAAGGTAAGTAGGTGTTGGATCCCCGCCCTGTCTTCTTAGGTTTCCTTTAGTTTCTTCTCTTGTACTTCGCCTCGTGTGTCTCTTTGTCGCCCTTCCTGGTTGTTTTCTTCCGGTGTTTGGTAGAATCTCCTGTTTGATATAAAATTATTTATAGATATAGATATCGAGCGGCTATATATTCTCCCCCGCTTCTATTTATGAGTATTATCATTAAGATTATCATTCGTCTTAATGTTATATATGCATCGTTTATATATATATATAATATATAATATATATATTAGTTATTTATTTATAATTCCAATTATTTGATTTGATGTAGTTGTATGATTTTTACATTATCTAATTATTTAATGCATTCATTAGGTCATTATTAATACGGAATTAGTTACTATTTATTCTTGGTTCTAATTTTATTTTCTTTCATAGTTTTATCTTTATCATTATTACTAAGTATTTATTTATTTATTTAGATATAGATATCTCTCCTATCTT